>JACEIK010015519.1:0-18724 GCA_018107945.1 Datura stramonium | reverse complement strand
GAATGCCTCCGCGATGGCAGCGTGACACGACTCCATCGCGGAGCCCCTTTATTTGCTGCTTTTCCTTGGCCTTTTCCACTGCTCGCTTCCGAGTCCATTCACGATTTTTCCCAACATGCATCTTAGCTTCCTAAAATTACAATTTTTCCTACAAAACAATACTAATCATGTTGGTTAGTATAAATTCACATTTTAACTAAAAATCACATGAGAATGTACAAATAACGACAGATAAACATGACAAAATGAAGCATTTGAGTATCACTTGGGCATATAATTCTGCCCAAGATCAAATTGCATGCCCAAGTGATACTCAAATGCTTCATTTCGACTTGTTTATCTATCTTTCTGTGTACAATCTCATGTGATTCTTAGTTAAATGTGAATTTATACTAACCAACATGATTAGTGTTGTTTTGCAGGTAAAAGGAAATTTCGGAAGCTAATATACATGTTGGTGAAGAGCGGGATTGGACTTGGAAACAAGGTGTGGAAGTTGACAAGGGAGAGCATTAAAAATAAGGGCTCCGCGATGGAGCCGTGTCACGCTGCCATCGCGGAGGCATTCTGCCTCGGATGAATTAATCTTGTCAAAATCTAGTGGAGGTTCGCGTTACCTTCGTGACACAGAGGCAGTGCTCCGCGATGCACTCCATGTCACGTTGAGTATAATTACCTGGAACCTCAAGTTCCAGTGAAGGTGCACGATAGCACCGTGGCATGGAGGCAAGGCTCCGCGATGTAAGCCGTGCCATGTTGAGGTGAATTTTCCTGGGAGCCGACTTCCAGTGAGGGTCCACGATACCCCCGTGGCACGGAGGGAGTGCTCCGCGATACACTCCGTGCCACGTTGCTTGTTATTTCAGAAAAAATTCTAAAGAGTATAAATAGAACACTTAGATTTTATTTTAAACATTCTTACTTGGTTGAGCAAGAACGTGGGTTACAGGCAGTTGAGAGGACGAAAATTCTATGGTTCTTCTCTTTCTCTTTCTCTTTAATTTCAATTGCTAGTATGAATTCTACTTATTTGAAGATGTTTAATCCACAAATGAGTGGCTAATTCACTTATTGCTGAGGTTAAGAAGAATTGTAAAGGAATGTAATTGTTGATCATTTCAGTTTTCATCTTTTCTTCAATGGTTGTTCTACCAATTCTTGTTTTTACTGCATTAATGTTTGGCCAATGTTAATGTATATCTAGAAATCCAATTTTGATTTTGAAAGGAAAGAAATTGGGCGATATGAATTGGTAGGATATGATCTTTTAGTTGTGGCGAAAAGATTTACATTGGAGAATAAATATATCTAAAAAGTCTTATTAGTCAATTAAGGGAATCGGTTATGTATGGATAGAGCATGAAACTCTTTATCACGAAATGTAGATTAGGTCTCATGATTCTTAAATTTGATAGAATTAGCAGTCAATCCATAGGCAATAAATTCACGACTAGCAACCGAAGAAGATTAGGCGGGTGAATTAATAAATTACATCCCTGCATGTTTGTCTTAACCTCAGCTTGTTCATTGCTATTGTTTAGACTCAAATTATAATCTTGACTTAGATTCTTGTTACTTAGTAAACTTAAACTCTTAAAACATTATTTATTTGGTTGTCGGCATTCATAAAGATATAGTTCCTTTGAAGCTTCGTTAAGTAATACCGTAGTTCGGTCCACAGCCAGGATTGATAGCAGCAGAAATAAGCCACTTTACTACTTGTTCGACCACGTGCACTTTCGTGTAGTTTTCACCCGAACAAGTTTTGGCGCTATTGCTTAGGGGTATTGGCAATTGGTAAATTTATTTTCTTAGTGTTAGTTTACAAATTATATATAGTGCTGACAACTTGATCTGGCCTTTCTCTTGCGAGATATTGAATTCTTACGACGGTAAGAGATAAGAGGAGTTGGTGGATTCATTTATAGAGCCGGAGAGACAATTTCTCATCAAGCGAACTCTAGAACAAATCACAGTTTAAGACGAGGCAGTGCAGGCAACAACGGAATCCACCACTTGTGAGGGCGGTTTTAGTGCAGGAGATGGCAGCTCTTAGGTTCGTGAAGTCAGCGATCCCACATGCAAACAATGTTACATCTAGTTCGCGGACCCGAGCCGGGGAGAGGTTTGAGCTTAAAACGAGAACATGGTGCGGTTATTTGCACACCGGCGGGCAATTCAAGGTCTCCCTCATGAAGATCCAAGAAAACAACATCTCCAAAACCTTTGGAGATAAGTGACACCCCATTCTCGGCTGGAGTATCATCCGACTACGTGAGGCACATTATTCCATTTTCGTTATTGGGGACATAAAGAGGTGGTTAAAAGAGGAACCACTAACTCCATCACTACTTAGGATGATCTTGCAAGAAAGTTTTGTCTGATTCTTTCCATCAGGGAAGACAAGTCGAGATTCTAAGTTTTAAACAAAGAGATTGTGAGAACCTGTACCAAGCCTGGGAGAGGTTCAAATCAAAGTTAAGGGATTGTCCTCACATCATCGAGTCTAATGATGTGTTGGTGCAACATTCAATGAGGGTTTGGAGCCACATACAAAAAATTTTGCTAGACTCGTAATTTGGGGGCAAGCATTGGAAAAAGACTTATGAGCTTTATACTTTGTTGAATCGTATTTCACGGGGAAATCGTATATGGAATGCGGACTCATCACGAGGAGGAACAAGAGAGGCGTGAGGAGTCTTTGGGGTGGATGGTTTCTGGTATCATTGCCACCAGTAAACTGCGTTGCAAGATCAACTCAACACCCACTTGACCAGTATGAGCTTGAATCAATTACAAGCGCGATCCAATGCGGTTCGGCGGTATGGTGTGAAGTATGTGGGGTAATAGACATGGCGAGTGTTGTGGTGCAAATCAGTTCGGTAAACTTTGTTGGGAACGTCCGAAGGAATAATAATCAACAGTATGACAACGGTTACAACTCAGAATTGGAGAAATCATCGAATTTCTCTTGGGGTAATAATAGCCGTCGCGAAGTTCGAATCGGGCGTGCGAAATCAAGGGGACATCGGGAGTACACAGGTCTCGATACGGAGGAAGCAATGCCCCTCCTCCACCACCCAACAACATTGAGGACATGTTCAAAACAATTATAGCTAACCAAGATCAAATGCAGGCAGATTATGTGAAATTAGCACCTGAAATGAAAAATCGGCGGTTAGCTACAAAGGCTTTTAATTACCGGTTTGGAAAACTGGCGGAGCTCAAAGACCAGGGCCTAGAAGGAGGACTACCGAGTGATGCTGACCAAATCCCAAGTAGGTCAATGTAGTGACCACAAGTGGACTACAACTTGAGGAGTTGGAGCCGAAAGACCCTTATCGGCAATCGGGAGCGGTGGAAAAGAAGGGGAACATGATGATGAAAGGGGGAAGGAAAGAGGCGAAATTTAAGAGTAGAAAGACCACCACCCCCATTCCCTCGAAAGATTAAGCACAAGGAAGAAGCTTGCTTTAAGAAGTTATGGAGGTCTTTAGCCAACGAGGTACACATTAATTTACCTTTGAACGATGTTTTGCGGGGAGTGCGGAAATAGCCAAAAGTATATCAAGGACATCGTAGCAAACAACGAGATTGATATGCTGCGGTGGCGCTACGGAGGATTGCACTTCTGAATACGAACGAGGTTGCCAACAAAGCTCCAAGGATCTGGGAGCTTTACCATTCGGATCACAATCGGGAAAAGTATCAGAGCTTGCCGGACTGTGATTTGGGAGCAAGTATAAACTTGATGCGGAACCGGTGTTCAAGAAGTTGGGGGTGGGGCGTCCTAGACCAGCTCTTTTGTAATCTTGCGGCTAGGCGGCCGTTCTTTAGCGAGACCAAATGGTATCGTGGAGGATGTGCTAGTGCAGAGTGGGCTCCTCATTTCGGTGGGTATTATCTTGGATTTTGAGTGGGATGGGAAGTCCCATTCATTTTGGGACGTCGTGCTTGCCTTCGGGCGGCGGCGGTTGATGTGGGCTGGGGGCAACTAACCATGCGGCGCATGGTAAAGTGAGGTGTTTGATGTGTATAAGGCCATGAAGCTTCCGGCCATTTATGAGGAGCTGTCGGCCCGTCAATGTGCTAAATCGGGATCCATTTCGGCCATTTATGAGGAGCTATCAGAAATTCGTTAGATTGTTGATTCTAAGGATCCGTTGGAGAGAGCTTTGATGGGCTCCGTCATTTCGGAGACGAGGCAACGTATGAGATGGATGCGAGATGTTGGAACGAACCAAAATAGTTTCCCAGGAAGTAAGACTTTTAGCCATTGATGAGGTCCTTGGAACCATTGGCAAAACCATCTATTGAGGAAGCACCAAGAATTGGAGTTGAAGACATTGCCTCCACATTTGAAGTATGTATTTTGGGGGGGAAGATGACACCTTGCAAGTCATCATCTCTGAAGCGGCTGAGAGCACGAGTGGAAGGATGCATTAATTGGTTCTCAGAAGAGGCGGAAGAAAGAAATGGGGTGGCAAATGTCGAAGTGGGGGAATCAATCCGGCTTTTTGCACACCTGATTTTTATGGAAGAAGGAGCAAGCCAGTGTACAACATCGGTGGAGGTTGGATACGGTGATGAAGGATGTAGTTAGGAAAGAAGTGATCAAGTGGCTAGATGCGAGGTGTGGTCTATCCCATTTCGGACGGTGAATGGGTCGGTGTCGTTCGATTATTGTCCCAAAGAAAGGAGGATGACCATGGTCACCTTGAGAAGAATAGTGATTCCTACACATACGATCCACCCAGTAGCGAATTTGCGTGAATTGCGGAAGCTCCAGCTAATGAGGCCACGGGAAAGAATCATTTATCCTATCCATTTATTGACCGAGATTTTGGACGGAGTTGGCGGAGTCGAGAATATTATTGTTTTAAAAAAGTGGATATTAAAATTTATAACCAAATAGCCACTTATACTTAGGAGGACCGGGAAGACCACTTTAACATGTCCTTATGGGACATATGCTTTCGAGCGGATGCCATTCTGATCCTATGCAATGCACCGCCACATTCCAGAGATGCATGATAGAGATCTTTCACGATATGATGGAAGATTTTGTGAGTTATTTATGGATGATTTTACGTTTTCGGTAATTCGTTGCTACATATTTGCGAGAATCTTGGCGAGTGCTAGCTCGATGTGAAGACTCCAACCTTGTACTCAGCTGGGAGAATATTAATGTTTTTAGTGAAGGAGGGTATCGTCCTTGGCCATAAGGTGTAATACGGGGTTCGAAGTCGATCGTGCAACGATCGAAGTGATCGCTACCACCACATGTGTCGGTGAAAGGAAAACTAGGACTTCGGTCGAAGTGGTAGAGTTTGGGCCATGTTTTTACTACCTCTATTTTCTACGTGTCTACGTATACCGGCATCCGTGCTTATGTACTGAAAGCTACGGGATTCGGCCAAAATTCACACTTAGAGAACTTGGCGATACATTGACGGTCCACACGAGAATGTGGGTGCCCACATTCGCAAATGATCACGGTGGTGAAGCCTCGGCGAGAATACACCGAGTGTCGTCAATAAACACTATAAACGAATCAGTATGAGCAAGAAGATCATACATTCATCGGAGTCCATAAATCTTGTTAGGGCATTAGTCGGCCTAAAGGACATAGCCAAAGGAATTCAAAATGGTCGTATTTGGTCTGAAGGCGGTCTATGGAATGTACCTTTCACAAACTCGAACACGATGGTATCGGACCGTAAGTCAATCTTGGAGAAATATTTGGCCCTTATGGCCCGATCCAAACAAATCATCTATTTTGGGAAATAGATACTTATTCTTAGGCACACATTAACCTTATTCAATTAGGTAGTCTATACACATGCGGAGTGAGGCTGTCCTTCTTTCTCACAAATGAAACTGGCGCACCCCAAGGTGAAGTACTCGGCACGATAAAGCCCTTATAACTTAGTTTTATTTGCTCCTTTAATTCTCTGAGCTCGGCGGGAGCCATACGATAAAGAGGAATTGTGTAATTTGTGATTCTTGGTAGTAAATCAATTGCAAAATCTATTTCCCTTTCTTGCGGAATACCGGGTAACTCATCTAGAAATACATCACAGGAATTCATTCACCAGCTGGAACGAGGCGGAGTCGGAGGCTACACTCGAAGATCTGAACTCGACAATGAAATCGGCCCTTAGCTATCAACTTTCTCACACGAATATAGGGAAATAAACTTACCTTTTGTGAGTATGACTTTGCCCTTCCACTCTCATGCGCCTCCCTGGAAAGTGGGAATCGAATTTGTCTTAGTCCGGCATTCTACATTTGCATAGCATGGAGCCAACCAATCCATACCCATAATGGCGTTGAAATCAACCATTTCTAATTCACCGGATCTACGTAGTCGACGATCGACAACCTCTACTTTGTCGCCCTCGATAGTGCCACCGAGTTTATAATGGAGTCACCGACGAATTGTGAATGCGAAAGGGTTCTTGAAGCAACTACAGTGCAACACTAAGCTTTCGGGCCACAAATGGGGTAATGTAGGTCAAAGTAGATCTGGATCAATCAATCATGGGTATGAATGGATAGTCATCATACACTGTCACAACATCAGTGACACTTCTGAATCCTGCCTCCACAGTAGGCATATGTGCGGCATGGGCCCGCACCTACAGCACAGCCCACACGATCTTCCCTAGGCCTCTGCCTGCTGAAACCTAAGGGCTGCGCCACCTGTAGAGGATACTAAAGCTGCGTGACCTGTGGATGCCTTTGTCACGCCTATCCCGGTCCTCTGACCTCTGTTTGGACAATCTCTCATAAGATGAACCTCTTGGCCACAAATATAACATCTAGTGAAGCCAATGGCGTATTTGTATATAAAGGGAAAAGTGGTAAGAGTGCTTTGCTACGCTCGCCTCCTTTGTAGTGGTGGATTTGCAATCCTACGAGCCTGCCGGTCTCGGCGCACACTCCACAGCTCCAATGTTGCCCCTCTGCCGGGTGTTGTGGTGGAGAGCGGGGAGTGCAGGCGGCCTATCGAACACTGTCGTGGCCTAGGTCCTCCCTAGCCTCCCTACGTAACTCGGCCTTTATCCACTGTAGAAACCCTTGTTCTTTTGTGGTCCTCCACGATCTCCATTTACCCATTTGCCTTATACCCTCAATATTACAGAGAATATGCGAACTGGAAATATCTATGTCCTCTCAAAGTGTATAGCCATAACACAAGTCTCGACATGTAATGCAAGGATTCAACCCCATGATGAGCGGTGTACTCTGGATGCCATGGTATCGACAAGGCTAGTGCATACGGGCCAAAGAATCCAAATCGTGGCGTATTCCCGGACACTCGTGTCCCCCGCTTCTCTAAATGTAACCCAGTCTACTAGGGCTGTCAAATCTCCCGTGGTAAATAGTGATCTAGAAAAGCTCAGGAAAACTGGACCGAGGTTGGAGCTTATCTCTCCTCGGGACCTTTCCCGAAACTTTCCTACCACAACACGGCGATGTCATGCTTAGGAATCTTTGCAAACTCAGCCTATTACGTAGGTGTGGCATGCATAACCCTTAAAATCCTCTACATCTGATCTAGAAATCACAGGGTCCTGTCACGGTCCAGTGCACGCCAGCGCCAGGGGGATTCAGCGCCAAAAATTCCCGAGACCCTCGAACTCACTTAGGAGCCCTCCCGACGACTCTGCACTGGCGTAGATGGCATCGGGCGACGTTGGCGACCATCATTACGCTAATATGACTACCACACTCTTGACCTCCTAGTCATGCGAAAAGGGTTTGGCTGAAAAACTCCTGGTCTGACACTAAACTTTCGGGCCGTGAATGGGGTAATGTAGGACAGTAGATCTGGATCGTCAATACATAAGCGAGAATTGTGAGAAGATGGTCATCATGCACATTGCAACATGTCAGGTGGCGCTTCTGAATCTTGCCTCCTTGGTAAGGCATATGTGCGGCTTGGCTGCCACACCTACATTGGGCCGTGATGCCGGCCTGCACTGCTGAAAGTGAGGGCTGCGCCCTCGAGGATGCGAAGCTCGTGACCACAGTGGATGCCTGTCCTGCCTATCCCTGGTCCTCACGACCTCTGAGTGGACAATCTCTCATCGAATGACCCTCTTGGCCACAAATATAACATCCCGGTGGAGCCATGCATGCTCCGAGAATGGCGTCGGCGCATATAGGGAAAGTGGTAGGGTATACCTGCTGTTGATACCTTACGTCCTTTGTAGTGGTGAATCTTCAATCTACGAGCCTCTGTCGGTCTCGGCGCACGCGGCTTCATCGCCCCTTTGCGGGCGTGGTGGAGCGGAGTGCGGGCGCCTATCTAATAATCGTGGCCTTGGTACTCAATTTTCCTCACGCTCAAGCTGGCCTATCCACTGCGGCGTTGTTCTGGTAGTCCTCTTGATCTCCATGGCTTGCTGAATCCCTCAATGTAATGCAGGCGAATGCCTAAACTGGAGCAATATCCATGTCCTCTCGCGGTATCATTGTAATAGAAGTCGCAACATATTGCAGGATTAAACCCCATGATGAAGCGGTGTACTACGGATTCCATGGTATCGACAAAAGTTTTTACAGTGCATCACAAGACCAAAGAATCAAGCCGCGAGGCGTATTCCCTAACACTCATGGCCCCCTACTCTAAATGTAAGCGGTCACACGGGCTTGTCGAATCTCCACAATGGTAAATAGTGCTCCCGAAAAGCTCTGAGAAGAGCTGGACCAAGTCGGAAGGAAACATCCCCTGGGACCTTTCCCAACTTTCATACCACAACACGACGATGTCAAGTGCTTAGGAATGCTACCAACTCAACCTATTACGTGGCGTGGCATGCATAACCTGAAAATTCTGCATCGAATGCAGAAAATCACGAGGGTCCTCTGTCAGTGCAGTACCTGTAAACTATGATTCGAGCCAAAAATTCCAGGACCCTCAAACTAGGGCCCTCCCAGCGAATGCACTGGTGTAGACGGCATCGGCGACGTTGAGCAACCATAATTTGTGTTAACATGAATCTGCGCACTCCGACCTCCTATTACGAAGGTATCGGTATAGGAAGGCTGGCACAGGTGGTGTTTTCCCAGTAGTTCCTCATGTGGTAGGCTGGCATTTGACGATGCCTGTGTGCCCACCACGATCGGGTTGTTTCTAAACGAGGTGAGGCATCCTAGCGGTGCCTTCCTAACATATCAAGCTCCGGCCTATGATAGGATGTATTTGATGCGACATTTATTTTAACCAAGAATATAGTAAGCTCTAGGGACTTAACCCTACTCTTTGTACCGCTCACAACACGACTCAATAAAAAGAAACAATACTATCATGCCTTACTTTGACCTCACCTTGCATAGTATATAGTACACAGAAACACATACATAGGCAGAATCTACTTAGCACCGCTTACAGACTCCCTAGAGATACGACACGCTCACGATACCGTTTGTCACGCCCCGCCCGGGAGAGCATGGCGCTTTACAGTGCCTACTAGGATGGGGCTGGCGGCTAGGCTGGCCTAAGCGCCACGGTGCCGGGCGCTCGGCTGCGAGATTCAAGAAAGCGATGGGCTATATAGCATTTGTAAATACAGCCGGCTAGGCCTATAGCCACTTGTAAACATACAACAACTACCGAAGAACAACTGAACTAATAGGGAGCCTATGCGGGTGACAAGGCCACCATGCTATCTGATTATTTACGAATCAGAAAACAGAATTATATAGCGCTTTACGTGACCGGCAAGGTCACCACTACCAACGGTAATTTGACCATCATAAACAAGCTAAAACTTATGTGGCCTCGCTTTGGCCAGGTACATCTAACCCTGAGTGTACAATGCAAGCCTCTAAGAATACTAATAAGATGGTCGGGACGGGGCCCCGGCCTACCCATGTGTACAACAAAAGAAGTAAACCTCAGCTATCTAGCTCCCGAATGATGGGCGATGATTGTGTGCGGTACAGATCATTAGGGATGCGACTCTCGTACAGGTACTGCCGGGCAAGTAATGTAGCGCCCCAAATGGGCATCGGTACCGTGCAGTGCGAAGTATGCAAAGCAACAACTTGAAAATAGCGAAGACAAGCAATATAACTCCTTAGAGCTAAATAGAAGGAAATATCTTGCCATGGCCGAAAGTATGAGTTTAAGGCTGTCACCAAACTATCTTTGAAAGGTAGGTCATATTTGGAAATGTAGTGTTCTACTGTCGATCTATTCATATCTAACGTAACATGGAATAATATAACATAACATAACAGATAGCACACATAAACCTTACCCGACCCCCATAAGTAGGAATTTTAGACCCATGCAATCTATACCCTACCCTGCTCCTTATTGCTTTGAAGGTGGTCTTTACAGTTCAACCTCCTTGAGTTTGTAATCCCTCCTTGTAGTCCCTTTGCATTGACCTGCTTGGGATTTGGGTGAGTGTCACTCGGTAGTCCTCCTCTAGGCACGTGTTTTGAGCTCCCGGTACTAGTTGCTTCAGCGGTACTCCAGCCTTTGTAGCTAGCTAGCGATTTTCAGAATGCTGTAGCTAATTTCACATAATCGGCTTTGCATTTGCGCTTGGTTAGCTATCATTGTTTAAAACATGTCACTAATTTTGTTGGGTGGTGGAGGAGGTGCATTGTTTCCTGTGAGGCTGAAAATTTCGATGCCCCCTTGATTTCTCTGCCACTTTGATTAGAACTGCGCACTTGATGCACATTACTACCCCAAGAGAAATTAGGGTGATTCCCAAGTTGAGTTGTAATTGTTGCCAAACTGTTGATTATTATTTCTCTGGACGTTCCCAACAATGTTCACTGAATGCAGTTTGCAGACTCGGTTAGTGTTCATTACTCCCATACTTCACCAAACCCTGTGCACTACATGGCTGGGGCTTGTGCTTGATTCAAGTTCATGCTGTTGAAGTGGGTGTTGAGTTGATCTTGCAACGCGGCATAAAATGCGGCTGATAGGCGCTAAACCATCCACCTCAAAGACTCCTGCCTTTCCTTGTTTCTCCTCTTGAAGAGTCCGCATTCCATTGGATTTCCCTTGTGAAATACGATTCAACAATATAAAGCTCCTCATAAGTCTTTTCTAATACTGTCCCAGTTTGCGAGAGTCAGCAAAATTTTTAGGGTTCCAAACCCATAATTAAGTATGTACCAACACATCATTTGGCTTGGTGACGGTGAGTTAATCCTTAACATAGATTTGAACCTTTCCCAAGCTTAATACAGGTTCTCACCCTATCTTTGTTTAAAACTTAGAATCTAACTTCTAAGTCTTCTTCATTTTCTAGGATGAAAAGAATGGAAATTATCAAAAACTTTCTTGCAAAGATCATCCCAAGTGGTTATGGAGTTAGGTGGTTCAACTTTCATACCTCTTTGCTTCCCCAATAATGAAAATGGGAATAATGTAAGCCTCACATAGTCGAGATGATACTCCCGGCGGGGATGTAAGTGTCACTTATCTCCAAAAGTTTTGGAGATGTTGTTGTGGATCTTCATGAGGGAGACACATGAATTGCCCATTTTGAGTGTGCAACAATTGCACCATGTTAACATTTAGCTCAAGCCTCCCTCTGGCTCATTCTGCGAATACTAGATGTAACATAGTTAGCATGTGGGATTGCCACTTGCGAACCGGCCTTACGATAAAACATAGGAGCACTAAAACTGCCCTCACAAGTGGTGGATACATTGTTGCTCTAATTGCCTATCTTAGCGCAACTTCTTCTCTAGAAGCTTCCCTTCTTTGTGATGAAATTGTTCTTTCTTGCTCATAAATGAATCCACCAACTCCTAATCCTTTCCGGTGTTAAGAAAGAATTCAATATACGCAAGAGAAAGGCTAAGATGAAGTTGTCGGCACTTATATAGAATTTGTTTGCAATTGCAAGTCCCAGGCAACGGCGCCAAAAACTTGTTGATCTTTGTGATGACTACACAAGTGCACGTGGTCGAACAAGTAGTAAAGTGGCCTAATTAAAGCCAAGTATCGATCCCACGGGCCCGAACTACATAACTAATTAGCAAGCGTCGGTGAACTCTATCTTTATGAATACGAGACAACCAAATATACAATATTTTTGAGTTAGTTTACTAAGTAATAAAAATCTAAGTTAGGATTATAATTTGAATTTGACAAAGCAATGGTAGTAGAGTTAAAACAAACATGCGGGAAGAATTTGCCGATTCCATTATTAATCTTTTCTTAGGTTGCTAGTCAAAAATTATTGCCTATGGATTGGATCTTTCCATTCCTATCCAATTTAAGACTCATGAACCTTAATCTACATTTTGTGATAAAGAATTTGCATGCTCTAGCCATACATACCGATTCTTAATTGACTAATAAGACTTTCAAATATATTTCTATTAGAATGTAAATATTTCCTCAATTTTCACAGTAGAAAAGATCATATCTACCAATTCACATCTCCAATTTCTTTCCTTTTCAAAACCAAAGTTTGATTTTCTAGATATACATTAACAATGGCCAAACCGTAATGCGGTAAAGCAAGAATTGATAGAACAACCATTGAAGAAATGATGAAAAGTGAAATGATCAACAGTACATTCCACTACAATTGTTCTTAACCTCGGCAAGGAGTGAATTAGCCACTCATTTGTGGATTAATCATCATCAAATAAGTAGAATTCATACAAACAATTGAGATAAAAGAGAATGAGATGAGAAGAACCTAGAATTTTCGTCCTCTCAATGCACTGTAACCCCGTTCTTGCTCAGCAAAGTCGGAATGTTTAAAAATAAAACACAAAATTGTGCTATTTATACTCTTGAGAATTTTCCCGAGAAAATAACAAGCAACGTGGCACGGAGTATATCTGGAGGAGCTCCTTCTATTGCCACGGGGTATGTGGACCCTCCAGCATGGAAGTCGGGTCCCGACAGACTCACCTCGGCATGGCACGACTTGCATTGCGGAGCCTTGCCTTCGTGCCACGATGCTCGCGCACCTTCACTTAACATGGAGTTCCCGGAATAGTACTCAATGTGACACGGGGAGTGCATCGCGGAGCATTGCCTCGCGTGTCACGGAGGTACTTGCGAACCTCCCTTTGGAAATTGCAAAAATTATTTCATCAGAAATGAGAAATGCCTCCGCGATAAGCAATGTAGCTCCATCATTGGGCCCTTTTTCTTCTCTCCCTTGTCATTTCCACTCCTTGTTTCAAGTCCATTCTCTATTTCACCAACATGTATATTAGCTTCCAAAAATTTCCTTGCACATAAACAACACTAATCATATTTGGTTAGTATAAGAATTCACATTTAACTAAAGATAATGAATATACACATGTAAATAGATAAACAAGTCGAGAAATGAAGCATTTGATATCGCGGGCATACAATTGCCCAAGATCACCCCCCATTTTGGAAATAACACATTAAAAATCCTAAATATCGGCCTTAGAGTCTAATTCTTACCATACTCCTTGTGGGTTTGACCCCAACCTCTTTTGTGGGTTCTTTATTGACAACGTTCACTTAATACTTTGTCGGGGAGTGTGAGTTTTGAGAATTATCAAAAAGTGTGTCATTTCCAAGGAATACGGGTAGATTAAATTAATTTATTATATATAACTTTTGTTGTTATTTCCTCTTTTACGTTTTTTCTTTTCTTGTTTGTCTCATCCGGGGAACCTCTTGGAAAAGATAAGGAATTTAAAATGAGTTTATGATGAGTCAAGATTTTGATAAATTCTGATAATCAAGAGATTTGTGTCATGTGTATCATTAAATGTTGCATTAGGCAACCCATGATTGAATGGTGAAGTACGAGTAGCGCGAGGTATGTCCCTCTCATAGTTTTTACATTCTTGATTTCTTATGGGAAGAAAACATATTTTTAGGGAGGGTGTACTTTTATTTGGATATCGTCTGAGGTTTTCTTGTGTATTTCTTCTTTCCTCGGAGCATGCTATATAGTAGAGCTAGGTAAGTTTAAATTCTTTGTTTAATTTGAAAGTAGCTTAGGACTACTCAGCTAATAAAGTGCACTACTTTTGAAGTTTTGAAAAAGAAAATGACCCTTTTTAAAAAATTTTAGATGTTAGTTGTGTACTTGTTGTGCAAATCATGATTTACATTGGATTTTTGTGTCTTTCGGTTTATTAGGATGAGTAGTTATGGTTAGACATGTATGAACCGAATAGATTGAATGAATGAAAAGCATTTTACCATTAGTGAGTGGAGTCATAAACTTAGTCAATGCGCATAGAGGATCTAGGAGAATTTTCTAGGTTGGTCTTTACATAAGTTTTAGGATGGTTAGTTAAGAAAGGATCACAGACCATTTTTGTTTATCCAATTTTAGCTTAAGTTTCCCTACCAAAATGATATGATTCCCTTGATCTAAATTTTGAGTCTTAACTGGACCATTTTTCTTTAATTAACTAATTAACCTTACAAAATTTCATATAATGGTCTGTTTTGGCCCTAGTCCCTCCTTGGACATTGTGAACTTCAACCCAGGCATAATGGCTAAGTTAAGGGTGGCTTCGTGAAGTGCATGGATTGTGGGGAGATGAAAAGAAATGGAAGGAAAAGGGTTTAAAATGAGTATGGTAAACAAGAAAGAAAAAAGAGATGAAAAGAAATTTTGAAATAGAAAATACAAGAAAAAATGAATGAAAAAGTGAAAACACACAACGCCCATGATATTGCATAAAAATGGAGAAAAGGGAGAAAAATTGAAAAAGAGAAAAGGGTGAAACAAGTGAAAAGTGAGCCATATGTATGTAGTTCGAAGGTGGGTTTACCCACTAAATCCCCATATTTACCCATCCAGAAGCCTACATTACAAACCGAACAAAATCCTATAGTGATCCTAGTTTAGGCATTCGAAAAGACAAAATAGACAAAATAAAGGGCAAGTCAATAGTATTCGATGTGCGGTATTTGGAACTTTCTTGTCAGAGTGAGGTTTGTTTAGTCCCAAGTTCATATTTTCATATATTTGTGAGTTGGGGACTTCATTTGTTGTGGTACGTGGTTTGTGTTTTATTACGCCGTTATGCGTATGTGAAAAGCATTGGTAATAACCCGATTCTCTGCTAATAACTAGATTACATATCTTGATCCTTATTTATCATAGTTTTATAGAACTTGATGTGCACATAGGCGTTTGGTTTACATGGAGAGAAGGGTAAAAAGTTGTTTATGTTCATAGTGCATGTTTTGGTTTGTGTTGTCTATAGTATCCTAGATTTATTTTCTAGTTAAGCGTCATTGTTAGTTTTGTTTTATTTTCCTTAGGACATGAAAAAGTATTAAGTTGAGGGTGTTGATGTGCTGTGGATTTAAAGATCTTTTGACACTTAAAACTAAGATAAATAACCATAGTCTTAGGTGTGTTTATATGAGATATGATGCACTTTTACTTTTTTTCGGGGAAAAGGTGTTTGGAGTTTAAATGTGTTAAAGAAGTGAAAAGAAATTGCGTAAATGGTGAAGTTGCATGCCTCGGTACGAATTGTACCTTGGAGGTACGAGTGGTGGGCATCCATGATAAAATTCAAGGATACACTGGTAGCCATGTACTACTTTTGTATGAGTCATACCATAGCGGTCGTGAAAAAATACGAAATATTGCACTTGCACGAGCTCATGATACGAATGGAAGATCTGATCGTGATGACCATATACAACTCACACCAAGAAGCATGGTAAACTTCGAGAGAAAATGTGATTGGCGAGATCTTACGGTATGAGATGATGCCACGAGTGTTGAGACTTGATTGTGTCGTGAGGGCACCTTTGAGCGTCCTCGCGTGAGATCAAGGTACAAGTCGTACCACAAAGGATGCCAAACCTCAAAAGATCATATCACAACAGGCATTGTATGACTTGTAGGAGCATTTTACGAGTCGGACCAACTCCAAGAACTTAACCAAGTTAAAGATTGTTGAGCATTATACGAGAGCAAGCTACAACTCGTAGGTTTATGGTATTAGTCGTAGGATCAGGCAGCGACATTTAAATTAGTTTCCCTGTTAATCTACGAAAAGGTTCTAATTATTTGTATAAATACTTTTCTAGGTTATTTTAATAAAGTCAAATACTACTCCAACTAGGAAAAGGAGTTACAAATCCCAAATCAAATCCATAAAGGAGAAAAAAAGGCATAAATATACTATTATAAATACCCTTTATTTCTATGTAATAGGGGAGTGTAATACCTCGGAAAGGCCTAAGAATAGACCCGGTAGTTTAAAATTGAGAAGTGTAGAAAATTGGAAAAAATATCACAGAACGGACGACTCAACAACCCATGGGTGAATACCATGAGTCGTCAAAAGCAGTCATGCAAAGGGGGGTTCAAGAAAGCAGTGGTGACAATGGACGGTGTAACGACTCATTGTCAGTCGTTGTTACCAGTCATTAGAAGGACTAAGCTTAGGCTAAGGAGGAAGCAACGGGCCATCCCACGATTAGTTGTGAGATACAACGACCCATTGTTTCAAGTCATTGCTTGTTGTTTGAAGTTTCTAGTGCATTAAACAAATGGAGACCAAGACCCGTTGGATGCCACCAAGAGTCGTGGTGAGGCTCTTGGAAAGGGAAGTTAGATTTGGTCAAGGGGCTGACGACAGTCGATTCAACGACCTGTGGTTTGTTATAACGACTTGTCCTGTCAAGTCGTGGGAAGGATCTGAGACGTTTCATGAGGCAGTGGACCCAACGACTTGATACCACGAGTAGTGGTATGATGTCACGACCCGTTGGGTTGGTCGTTGGTCTGTCTGGGTCAGTTTTCAGGAAAATTATTTTAAGGGTATTCTCAACCTTTCTTTATTTTTATCCCCTAAACTACTTCATTTTTGATATTTTTTAAGTGTGATAAGAGGATTTAAGTCTCTATTGCATGCCCATTCTCATGCAAGGATTTGAGAGAGGTTTTTGGGAGATTCATGGACTTCTTCCCCAAATTTTCATCAATTTCTTTGTGGGTGCTCAAGAAACCTTGAGTCCCTCCATTCCAAGGTATATAGGGTTTTAAAATGGATGGAATTCTTCCTCACCCATGCCCAATTTCGATTAAAGTCATGAATTCTCGTACTCAAATTCCATGGGGTTTTACGCAAAGCATGTCAATGTCATTTCTCCTTATCGGTATGTTTCAATTGAGTTTTATTTATTGAAATATTCATGATGGGAAGGTTTCATATTATTTTATTCAAAATCATGTTTCAATCTTTTTAAATCTAAATTTTCCATTATTGAAAGTTCATGGAAATTATGATTTATGATGAATATTCATTATTTTAAGTTTATTGATTATGGACATGCATGAATCCATGTTACCCATGTTTATGAGCATATTTTTTAAAGAATTTAGTATGATGAAGCATTGGGCAATGCCCATATGATGAAGATTGATTTATGATTTATGAAAGGAATTTCATGATTTATAAATTTATGATGTTGGCCGATGAAAAGGGCCTTGATTCTTGGCTAAGCGTGTTTTAAAGGGGATCAATGATGATAATGTTATATCTTAGCTAATGAATTTTTATGCATGATGTTAATGATTTATGTGTGAGCCTATATGCATATTATTGGGAGCCGTGTCTAGCACCGAGCAGCCACGCGTTCAAAGGACTACACCGGTGTCTCATAACCACATACCACCGTGGGTTGTAAACGATATGATGTATTGATAATTATCCCCTAAAATGTGATATCACACCTTATGCGCAGCTCTCTCCTGGCAAGCCAGGGTCGGCTCTGCCCACTTGAGCGAGACAGTGGGGCATCATGAAAGGCTCTACCATATTGGTGTCAGTTATGACGAGTCCTCCTATTGTTCCACATGATTTTATGCATTATTATATTTATATTATTTGCTCAAGTTATATTATGATAATTTGATTTACGATTATGATAATGAATGATTATGAATGATTTGAAAGTCTTGAGCCTCATATTTTATTACGAAGATTTTTTATGCAAGCATGATATCCTTTTCCTATATATATTTATGAGCTTACCTTACCTTTTAAAATGTTTGTTTTACTTACCTTGCATACTCAGTACATTCCACGTACTGACCGCATACTTTCTATGATGTATCATTTTATGATACAAGGTTCGGATCTTAGGCTCATCCTCATTCTTAGTCATCTCAGCTTACGCCTTCAGCTTATTGGTAATTCCTCATGTTCCAATGGCCGTTTGATAGACTTTCATGTTGTTTATGTCTCAGTATTGGTCGAGCAAGTTGGGAATGTTTTCCCATCAATCCATCATATGCTTTAGAGTCTTTCAGATAAGTATGTAGCACTCAGCTATGTAAACGTTGGTATTTCTTGATGCTATGTTATTATTACATTTCCGCTATATCTTTATGATTACCGTCTCGCTTATTTGAAGGAGATTAGTTGAATGCATGTATCATGGTTTGACTTCGGGTCTCTCGGGGTCCCTTGTCCCATGTCTACAATCTGGGTGTACGTTTTGGTCATGACAAACTTTGTATCGGAGCAATAGGTTTGAAGTATCCTAGGGTGTCCGAAAGCCGCGTTAGGTAGAGTCTTTTTCATGGGTGTGAAGCGCGCCACACCTATAACGAAGAGGCTACTAAACATTTTTAGGAAATGTTCCCTTATTTCATGTTCTATGTAGTGCGATGAAAAGCCTTTCCATCCTTCTAATTCATGCAATTCGAGATTGAAGAATTATGGCTCTTAGGAGAATGAACGG
>JACEIK010015518.1:0-18731 GCA_018107945.1 Datura stramonium | reverse complement strand
ATAAATATCAGATATGTTGTGATTAGCTGCTAATAGGGATTACAATTACATAAATTCTGGTTAGCTGCTAGAAAACGTACACAGATCGTACTGCAGGACCCCTCGCTAAAAAGGAGCAAGTTAAATGTGATTCACGTTATGAACGCTATAGAAACTCTTTTAGTTCTCAGTTTATTGTGATGGTAGACTTATATGTTTGTTGCTAGGCCTAGACTTCAGAAACTCACAAGAGTTATTGGCCTGAATCAGTTGGTTAAATAGTATGGGTGCAGTTAGGTGGTCTAACGACCGGTTGGCACCTGTATTGGCAGGAAAGCATCCTAGAGTTCATTGACGTTATCGCACATTACAGAACAAGAAATAGAGACAGAATAGGTATATTCTAGAGTTAGCGACACCAGGGTTGTCCAGTGTATTGAGTGATCGTCCACCATCCCTTTAGCCTTATCAGTGATTGTCAGTCTTAGTCGACTTAACAGTTATCACGTAGGACGCCCCGCAAGCCAGCCCAGTCGTTCAAGTTAGATAAACCTGTGGGTACCCCAAGGAAGGGTCCACATCAGTAGTCAGTGACGGACCAGCACCCTAGCCGATTCTTGTAAGGTATTCAGCTACAGAGTGCCAGGAGAGCTAGTCTATATAGAATTGCCTATAAGATTGAGAATTGCCCAGAACGGTAATATAGATCTGAGTGGATTAAGACAAGGTCTAAGGAGTCAGTAGTACTCTACTAGTACAGTGTTAACCACAAGTTAAGGAGATCGGTAAGCTCCCTATGGAGGACCAGGGACCGATCGTGTAGAAGCAAGTTCGACCAAGCCCATCCCTATAGTTGTTTAATTAGAAGAATAAAGTATTTAGCTATCCGCAACCCCACAGATATTCATGAGTTATAGATGTCCGAGTAGGACATTCAAAGTATTGTTAGGCCACTTCTGACCTCGCTCTATTCAGCCTAGACTATTTAAGATCATGATCACTATTAGGATCCTCTGATCAAATACGGGCGCATGGCGTGCCTGCAGACAGCCATACAGATTATCCAAGAAGCGAGTAGCATTAGCATTAGGCCTAGAAGGCCAGATACTCTCTCTTTATACAGATAGATTGATGTGTTAGAATAGCACCTGGGTTGGGGTTGCCCTCAGTTAGAAGCCTTCTATGACCGCCCTAGGGTTAATGGCTGTGTCGTCACCCGCCAGGGGTGAGATTACGTCGCTCTATGGAGCGACATGCCATCCGCAAGGGACGAAAATGGGGATCCAGATCCTCATCTGTCGTGGTTGGCCTTATACATACCCCCGCCGAGCGTTTACACCCGGGTGTAGATATAAGGAGTCCTCCGGACTCAGACACAGCTACAGTTCAGGGGCCAAGCGGGCCCAGTTGTAGACCCAGGGGACCGGTAGGTTGGCTACAGTACCAGTAGAGTTGTAGACACTTGAGTAGGGGTATATAGTTTGAGTTGTGCTCGCCAGGACTTATGGGGGCCTGAACGAGTTATTCTGTGCTGATTGTACCTCCCAACTTATGGGGGCCAGGTGGGGTTCTTGTATGAATTCTTGTCTTCTAGTTGTAGTGTATAAATGTGTAAGTATGTAGTCTTAGCTTATGTACATGTAGTGTCAGTTAGATACAGATTATGAATTAGCAGGCGTACAGGTTAATCTTTCGACCCTTCTTTTTATTTACTTCCAATCCTATTCAGCTTATCTATTGCCTTACATATTCGGTACATATTGTACTGACACCCTCTTATGGGGCGCTACATTACTTTCCTACAGGTACAGATAGACGAGGAGCAAGTCCCTCGTAGTTCCAGTCAGCCATACAGAACCTTCAGCTTTCTTCTTCCGGGGCTTGTGTGATAGAGGTTTATTCCTTTTGTTTGTACTCTATGGGTAGGTCGGGGCCCTGTCCCGACCATCTTATTACTCCTAGAGGCTTGCAAATTGTGTTACTCCCCTGTGTCTTAGATGATGTGTGTTGGCCATATGGGGCCCTTTTTAGCTGTTGATTGGCGGCCTTGTCGGCCCGCATAGAACTCCCTATGTTTGTTTGTCTCTAGTTAGCTGTTTACTTTCACGGGGGCTATAGGCCTTGTCGGCCGGGGGTTGTATTTACAGCCGCTATATAGCCCATTGTTTTCTTTATTCTAGAGTTAGACTCAGCCCTGCAGCAGAGGTGCTTAGGCTCAGTCAGCTTAGCAGTTCAGGTCCTAGTAGGGCACCAGGTGCCAGTCATGCCTCCCAAGGTGGGCGTGACAAGGACATAGCGGAATTTGTGGCTAAGTGCCTGAATTTCCAACAAGTGAAGGTCGAGCATCAGAGACACAAAGGTATTCTTCAAGATATCAGTATTCCTACTTTAAAGTGGGAAGAGATCAGTATAGACTTCATTACAGGGTTATCTCGTTCATGCCGATAATGTGACTCTATATGGGTGATTGTCGACAGGTTGACTAAGTCAGCATATTTCCTACCAGTCAAAACTACTGATTCAACTGAGGATTATGCTAGATTGTACATTCGAGAGTTATTTCAGGTTCATGGATTTCCTTTGTCCATCATCTCAGATAGGGGTACTTAGTTCACCTCTTGGTTTTGGAGATTGTATCAAAAGGGACTTGGTACTCAGGTGAAGCTTAGCACAGCTTTTCACCTGTAGATGGATGGCCAGGCCAAGCGGACCATTTAGACTCTTGAGGACATGTTGAGCGTGTGCGTGATTGATTTCAAGGGTAGTTGGGATGATCACTTTTCTCTAATCGAGTTTTCTTACAATAACAATTATCACTCCAACATTTAGATGGCTCCATTTGAGGCTCTTTATGGGCAGAGGTGTAGGTCACTAATTGGATGATTCAAGGTAGGTAAGGCTATTTTGATAGGACTAGATTTAGTTCCCTAGGCTGTGGAAAAATTTTAACTCATTAGAGAAAGGTTGAAAATGACTCAGAGTCGTTAGAAATCTTATACAGATGTTATGAGGAGAGAGCTTGACTTTGAGGTCGATGATTGGGTGTTTCTGAAGGTGTCTCCCATGAAGGGAGTTATGAGGTTCAGCAAGATAGGGAAGATTAGTCCCCAATATATTGGTCCTTATAGGATTCTAAGGCGAGTTGGCAAGGTTGCATATGAGTTGGAGCTGCCAGCAGAATTAGCTTTGGTGCATCTAGTTTTCCATGTTTCTCTATTGAAAAAGTGCATTGGCGATGTAGCTTTAGTTGTTCTGGTAGAAAGCATTGAGATGAAGGATAGACTTACCTATAAGGAGGTTCTGGTTGAGATCCTTATCATCAGGTTCGGAAGTTGAGGAACAAGAAAGTAACTTCAGTGAATGTTTTGTGGAGAAATCATCTTGTTGAGGGAGCTACATGGGAAGCCGAAACAAATATGATGGAAAAATACCCGCACCTTTTCCCTTTCGGCTTAGTTCTAGCATGAGGTACCAATTTCCTCCTAAGTTTTAGTTTCATGTCAAGTTCATGTCCCTTAGTTCCTTTCATGTCATAGCATGCATGTATGTGTCATGAATTCAATTTAGTCATGTAAATCAATCCGGAGTCAGACACTCCATCAATTTTCAGCTACAATTATTCAATTTTGGGATTAGAGTTCTTTCCCTAGCCTTTCAGTATGCCTAATCTACATTTGAAGATGAATGTTCCCAAGGAGGAGATAATGTAACACCCAAAAATCCCGAAGATCAGACTGTGGCTGAAACGGAGAAAATAGAAAAATCTGCACTAGGCCACAAGATGAGTCATTGACTGACCCGTCAAGGGACCTGACGATTCATCAAGTGACTCATTGGTTGTGCAGTGTTGGAGAAAATGTTGATTTACAAAATACTTCACCGATTTAAGGACGAGTCAATAAGTCACCTAACGATCCATTAGGTGACTCATTAAGTGGGATAAGTAGGTGAAAAACATTTGATTCAGAGAGTCTTAACGAGTGGTAGAGTGATCCTTTAAGTGTAATGACGAATCGTCAAGTGGAAGAGTCAAGAAAAGATTAGAAAGTTGGAAATTTGACAGTGGAAATTGATGGCATCCAACGACTCATCAAGTGACCTAACGAGTCGTTATGTCAATCGTTGGGTCTGGCATTGAGTAATTTCTAGTCAGATTTTTAAGCGTGTTTTCGTAATTTCAAAGTTCCTAACTCCTAAACTAAGTCATTTCAAGTCTCTTAAAGGGTGTTTTTAAGGGTTTTAATCATCCAAAACCCTCATTCTACTCTTAACACTCCAAGTTGAAGATCAAAACCCTCTCAAGCATCACGCATCAAGGTCCTCATTCTTCCTCAAATCCTCTTGGGCAGCAAACCCTAGAAAGGATTCCATCAAGCTCAGGTATGTAGAGTTATGAATGGGACAAATCCTTCCACCCTCATGCACAATTTCATCCCTATACTATGATTTCAAGTCTCTAATCATGTTATGTTGAAATTCTAGGGTTTATACCAATTAAAAGAAATTATCCATGAAATCTCTATGGGTTCAAATCTCTCATGTTTCAATTGATGATTTATTGTTGTTAGGACATATTTGACTCTCAATTTACTTACTAATTCGTGATTTCAAGTTTATAAGGATTACGCCTTATTATGCATAATTTATAAATTTCAAGCTTATGAGCCCATGATTTCAAGTATGATGAATTATCAAAGTATGCATGAATATTTATGAATTCTTAACTTATCATTTCATGATTAAAAATTATGAAACTTATTTCAAGTNATGATTAAAAATTATGAAACTTATTTCAAGTATGTATGTTTTCATGATTTGGGCAAGCCCATGTTTGGTAATTCGCCATGATTTCTAGTAAAGGCTTTCAAGATAAGTTTAAACAGATGTTTTAGAGTCAAGACTCCTAATATTCATATTTAAGCTATGATTCAAGAATATGATTATAAGCAATATGCATGTTTTTGGGAGTAAAGAGTAACACCGAGTAGGCTAGGGATTTTGAGGACCCCGATCTCAGAACTACGCACCACCATAGGTATATATTCATATTTGGGACCTCTTATGAGAGTGTTTCCCCTTCCTGAGGGTGCACCATGATATCACACCTTATTTTTCATTTGCCTTGGAAAGGCTTAGGATGGATCTCCTCCACATGGGCAAGACATGGGATCATCATGCGCTCATATGTGATGGTTGTCGGTTATGATGAGTCTCCTATTGTTCCTCTTGTTTTCAGTTACTCATGTTCATATCTTATAATATTATGTTTTATAGCATATTTGACCCATTGATCATTTTATGAGTTTTCACATATGATTTAAAGTATGGCACACTATATGTTTTCTATTTCTAAACCTTAGGTCACTATGTTCAGCTTATGATAAATACCTCCTAATTATGATTACTTCAGGAATATGACGTTTAGCATGTTGTCCTTACTCTCATGTTCTACATTATTTTATATTCATGATTTCATACTATCATTTTAGTAGCATGCTTTACTTTCTCTACATACTCAGTACATTTCAAGTACTGACTGCATACTCTACACTATTTTATCTCATGATACAGGTTCGGGTGATACATCTCAGTCCCATCATTAGCTCACTCCCGCTCAGTCCTGTTCTATTCAAGTTTTGGTGAGTCCTCATGATCCGAGGACGTTAGTTTTGTTTATATCTATTTTGTTTATGTCTTTTAGTTTCAGACGTAGCGAGCTAGTTGGGAGTGTTGTCCCATCAGCTCATCAGATGTTTAGAGGCTTTTTAGACAGTTGTGTATAGATAATTCAGTGAGGTTAGCTCATGTTTATGCTCATGCTCTTATGTTATAAAGACTTCTACTTATATTACGTTTTTGAATTATTTCCGCTTAGTAATGCTCTTATTCATGCTATGTATGTTCCATGGGTTATGTTGGAGCCTTTCGTGGCTCTAGATCTCATGTCGCAGTTCGGGGTCCCACCTTGTGTCGTGACGGGTACACTTCCTAGTGACACTCTTCCTAATCTAAAGAACAGTGGCCATTGTATGGAAATTGTCACTAGAAGTGTGAAAATACTTGAGATTGTGGGCGATACACCCAATGATGTCGTTCATAAAAAGAAAAAGGTAAGAAGTCAAAGGATAGGGTGGAGCCGAGTGCACCCATGTTAATGGATGATGAAAAGATAGTTGAGGACGGAGTGGTAGATGCTCCTTCTCGTCTTGTATAGATGATGAGGGAGTTAAGGCAGACCAAAATTTTAAGGTCCTATGCCTATGTGTACACCTCCCTATCTCCAATGAATAATGACGGAGAAAGAGGAAAATAAATTCAAAAAGTTTGTTAATTTGTTTAGTAAATTTTTTGTGAATATTCTGTTGGTTGTGCTTTATTGCAAATTCCAGGTACGCCAAGTTTATGAAAGAGATACTGAAGAAGAAAAGGGTTGTTGATGTGGGTATGATAGAGGTGTCACATTATTATAGCACAGTCATGGAAACCAACGTGGCTCCAATGTGAGAAGACTTGGGGGCTTTTACCATCCCATGCACCATTAGGGTGTATCTACTCAACAAAACATTGTGTGACCTAGGGGCAAGCATCAATTTGATGCCCCTTGTGATATTCAAAAAGTTAGTATTGGGAGCTCTTATGCCTACTCCAATGAGGTTACTCATGGCTGATAGATCAATCAAGCGCTAGGTGGGAATATTATTTGATGTGTTGGTAAAGGTTGACAAGTTCTTCCTCCCGAAAGATTTTTTAGTGTTCGACTGTGATGTGGACCTCGATGTGCCTATCATCTTAGATGTTATACCCCCGAAGCCCAAAGATCAGTCTCGGGAGTTGAAATGAAGAAAATTTTAAAAACTAGCATCAGGCACAGAACGGGTCGTGAAGTGACCCGTGAGAGCAGCCCACGAGTCATGGTGAGGCTCAGGAGAGGAGTTTGGAATTTGGAAATTTGACTCACCACGGACATGACCACGAGTTGTGGTCAGGCCCCACAACTCGTTAGGTCGTGAGGAGCGGTAAGTGAGAAAAGAGAAAGAAGAAGTCAGTGTACCTAATGGAAGGACCCCACAAGTCATGGTCAGTCACCACGATTCGTGAGATGAGTCGTGACTAGCAGGGTAAAGTTTAATTGATATTGAGGAAATGTACATGAAAAGTGGTGACCACGAGTCGTGGTCACTAGTAATGGATCATGAGGTCACCGGTGACAAGCCCAGGTGACTTAATAAGCAGTGTACTTGACGGATGATGCCACGAGTCATGGCCAGGGCTGACGAGTCATTACGTCCCTCGCGGGGACCGACTGGCAGCCATTTTTTGCGAATTTAGTAAGGGCTTTTCCATAATTCCTAAGAGCCTAAGACCTAAACTACGTCATTTTGAGTTATGAATGATGACTTTTAAGAGGGTTAAGTTCATTTTAGGCCATTTTCATGCATGCATGCAAAGATAGAATGTTAGAGGTGGTGATCAAGCTTGTTCTTCTTCAAATTCTCTTCAATACCTCTTGGGTAATCAAGGAAGTGTAAGAGTCTGCTACCATCAGGTATATAGGGTTATGAATGGGTGATTCCTTTCACACCCATGCCCAATCCCTCTGTAAATCATGAAATTCCTATGTCTAATCTATGGGGTTTTAACCCAATGCATGAATTTCCTAAATTCTCTACATGGGTATGATTTAAATATGTTTCTACTATTGAATTATGATCCATGGGAAAGTTTTATATTATTTTCAATTAAAAATCATGTTTCATGTTTTATAAATTAAAAAGCCCATTGATGAGAAGTTCATAAAAGATGAGATTTGTGATGAATGTATGATTATGATGAAAATCTTTTTTTCAAGATACCCATGTTTATAATCATGTTTCTATGTGACTTTAAGAATTTTTCAAGTATGTTAAAGTATAGGTCAATGCCCACATGTTCAAGTATGGTTTATGATTTCCCGAATTAAGCTTACCACATGGTTTTGGAGCGAAGACTCCCAATTATTTTTTATCTTGTGGTATGGTTTGAGTTAAAGCTTCTCATGTGCATGATTTTCATATTTGAGATGTATTTGATTATTGAGCTTTGTCAATAGACGATGTTGAGCTTCGTTGATAAACAGTGGAGAGCATATGCATATTTTTGGGAGTAGTGTCTAGCACCTAGTAGGCTAAGGGTCGATCACCCTTTGCCTCAGAACTAGGTGCCAACGTAGGTTTAGACTTATATATATACATTACTGCGGTACCTCCCTTGTGAGCTATCCCCTGCCCTATTAGGCCACGAGCTTGAAATTGATATCATGGTATCGTCCCTAGCCTTGGCAAGGCTTGGGACGGCTCTACCCACTTGAGTGTGATAGTTGGGACCACATAAGCTCTATCGTGGTATGTCTGTTAAAAGGTGAATCTCCCATTTTTCTTCGTGATTTCAGTTATGCATGTTCATCATTCATGAGATTTATGTATGTTCTAAAGCAGGTTTGACTCAATGTTCAGTTTTACTCATGACTATCAGATTTCAGCTTTGATTCAATCGATTCAGTTATGATGTTATGTTATGTATGATGAGATTATGATTTCAGAAAGAATGCATGCAAGCCTATTCTCAGATTCTTATTGTTTATATTTTACATTGTGCATGTATTTAACTGATTTTACTTATTTAAGCAGTTTTACTTACCTTGTATACTCGGTACATTCCACGTACTGACTGCATATTCTATGTTGTATCGTTTCATGATACAGGACCCAACACTCAAACTCATCCCCGTTCATAGCCAGTCTTAAGAGTTAGCATCTTAAGCTCATCAGTGAGTCCTCATCCCCCGAGGAATATGCTTATTCAGATTTCTCTATGTATTTTCATTTTCAAATTTATTGAGTTAGTTGGGATCTTGTTCAATCAACTCATCTTGTTTAGAGGCTTTTTAGACAAACGTTAAGTGAGAAAAGAGAAAGAAGAAGGTAGTGTACCTAACGAAAGGACCCCACGAGTCGTGGTCAGTCACCACAATTCGTGGGATGAGTCGTGACCAGCAGGATAACGTTTAATTGATATTGAGGCAGTGTACATGATGAGTGGTGACCATGAGTCATGGTCACCAATAACGAATCGTGAGGTCACCCGTGAAAAGCCCAGGTGACTTGATAAGCAGTGTACTTGACGGATGATTCCATGAGTCCTGGCCAGCGGTGATGAGTTGTTATGTCCCTCATGGGGACCAACTGGCAGCCATTTTTGCGAATTCAGTAAGGGTTTTTCTGTAATTCCTAAGATCCTAAGGCCTAAACTACGTCGTTTTGAGTTATGAATGATGACTTTTAAGAGGGTTAAGTTCATTTTAGGCCATTTTCGTTCATGCATGCAAAGATAGAAGGTTAGAGAGGGTGATCAAGCTTGTTCTTCTTCAAATTCTCTTCAATAACTCTTGGGTAATTAAGGAAGTGTAAGAATCTGCTACCATCAGGTATGTAGGGTTATGAATGGGTGATTTCTTTCACACCCATATCCAATACCTCTCTAAATCATGAAATTTCTATGTCTAATCTATGGGGTTTTAACCCAATGCATGAATTTCCTAATTATCTATATGGGTATGATTTAAATATATTTCTACTATTAAATTATGATCCATGGGAAAGTTTTATATTATTTTCAATTAAAAATCATGTTTCAAGTTTTATGAATTAAAAAGCCCATTGATGAGAAGTTCATGAAAGATGAGATTTGTGATGAATGTATGATTATGATGAAAAGCATGTTTTCAAGCTACCCATATTTATAACATGTTTCGATGTGACTTTGAGTATTTTTCAAGCATATTAAAGTATTGGAAAATGCCTACATGTTCAAGTATGATTTATGATTTCCCGAATTAAGCTTACCATATGGTTTAAGAGCGAAGACTCCCAATTATATTTCAGTTTGTAGTATGGTTTGAGTTAAAGCTTCTCATATGCATGATTTTCATATTTGAGATATATTTGATTATTGAGCTTCGTCAATAGACAATGTTGAGCTTCGTTGAAAAATGATGGAGAGCATATGCATGTTTTTGGGAGTAGTGTCTAGCACCGAGTAGGCTAAGGGTCGATTACCTTATGCCTCAGAACTACGCGCCAACATAGGTTTACACTTATATATATACATTACTTCAGGACCTCCCTTGTGATCTATCCCCTGCCCTATTGGTCCACGATCTTGATATCGATATCATGGTATCGTCCCTAGCCCTTGGAAAGGCTTGGGACGGCTCTACCCACTTGAGTGTGATAGTTGGGACCACGTAAGCTCTATCGTGGTATGTCGGTTAAAAGACAAATATCCCATTGTTCCTCATGATTTCAGTTATGCATGTTCATCATTCATGAGATTATATATCTATATATGTTCTGAAGCAGGTTTGACTCAATGTTCAGTTTTACTCATGACTATCAGATTTCATCTTTGAGTCAATCGATTCAGTTATGAAGTTATGTTATGCATGATAAGATTATGATTTCAGAAAGAATTCATGCAAGCTATTCTCATATTCTTGTTGTTTATATTTTACATTGTGCATGTCTTTAACTGATTTTACTTATTTAAGAGATTTTACTTACCTTGCATACTTGGTACATTCCATGTACTAACCGCATACTCTATGTTGTATCGTTTCATGATATAGGACCCGGTACTCAAAATCATCCACTTCATAGCCAGTCTACAGAGTCTGCATCTTACATTCGCTGGTGAGTCCTCATCCCCCGAGGACTATGCTTATTCAGATTTCTCTATGTATTTTCAGTTTTAGCTTTATTGAGTTAGTTGGGGTCTTGTCCCATTAACTCGTCTTATTTAGAGGCTTTTCAGACAAAAGGATGTATTCAGCTTCAGATTGTGTATTCTGATGTTATGTTTATTTCAAAATTCTTCTAAGATCATTATGTTAATTATTCAGTTTTAGTAATTGAGTTAGATGTTTGTTCATGCCATGGGCCCACTTGGAGTCTCTCGGGGTTCCTTGTCCCCTGTTGCGATCCGGGCCTCCATTCGGATTGTGACATTAGAGAACCCATTCTTTGCCACCGACCGAGAATACGTAGATGTTGAGTTGGAAGAACTCAAGTTTTGGATTGGCAATGATGAGGTCCGATTCAATGTGTGCAAATCAATGAAGCTACCAAATGAATGTCGAGTTGTGTTGGTGATTTATACAAGGGACGAGTTGGTTAAGGTCCCTTATGATGATGTCAAACCCCAGATCCTTGTTGGACTTGGAAGTAATATCATCGAGCCGCGATGTTAAATCAAGCGCTTCTTGGGAGGCAACCCAAGTGTTTTTCAATTTTTTTAATTCATCCTTTGTTGTCTTTGGTTGTTTCAGAAATGCAAGAGGTTTGAGATTTGGCAAAAGTTTGAAAAAGCCAAAATAAGGCACATGCGCCAGATCTTCAACATGCAAGTGCCACGTTGCAGCACGCAGGTGGAGTGCATGCCTCAGTCAGAATACCTGGAAGAGAACTTTTTAAAGCTGTGCACATATGCACCATCTGTGAAGCGCAAGTATGGACCTGTAGCACGCATGTGCAATGCAGGTCTAAATCAGTGCACTGGCAAGAAAATTGACGATAATTCCCTACCTGCGCTCAGCATGCGTGTTGCAAGTTGTCACATGCAGTCGCATTTGCTCGCTTAGTAACAAGTATGTGCATTTAACCTTGACTGACCCATTTTACCAACCCGACCAGAATCTAACCCGCAAATTCTTTTTCTTCTAAACCCTCTAAAACCTTATCTTCTTCTTTATTTAACCATTACGAATTCTCTAGACCTTCTTCACCCAAATCAAAAAGCTCCCACACTCCATATATCTTTCTCTACACCTTTCTTTCTCACACCACCGCATCGCCGTTTGTCAAAGCTACTGTTGGAGGGCCTCCATTTTTGAACCTTCCCAAGCTCTATTTTTCACTCACCCATTTCATTACATTAACTTGTTGTATGATCCTTTGCTCAAATCATATTTTTTATATATTGGGGGAGTATTGTGGCTTAAGCTTGATAGTTGAAATCCTCCATTCTCATTATGCTTCATATTTTGTTTTGAAAGTGAATTTTGGAGGTATTTTGTTGATTTAAAATTGCGATTCTATGGGTGATTATTTCTTTACATGATAATGTATGTTATTTGTGCTACATAATTCCTTAAAATTCTAGTTGGGGGCGAAGTCTTAGTAAACCACTCATTAGTGATGCATGGATTGGCCCTATAATAGATTGAGTAAGGTCATTCTTAAGAAAAAATCGTCATTGCTTCAAGTTTGTGATACTAGTGATGTGTGAGTCTAAATTTTCATCCCATTGTTCCTTGTTATTAAAATTAGTAGCTTAAAATGTGTAGTGAGCTCTTTGGTTGCAAATGAGTGATAAGTGTGCTTGTGGAAGTAATTTGAGTGATAGAGTTGTAGCTTGACATTTTTCAATGATAGATAGGGTAACGTCCTTCTTAAGGAAAGCCATTGAGTGTTTGTTAATTGGTCATTGTGTGATATTGAGCATGTTGGTTAGTTTTTCGGGGAAGTCTAAGTACCCATTAGACTTTGAAATTGATTGAATATGGCATAAGTCTGGTTTGAAAATAGACTAAGGCACTGTTAGGCACATGCGTGCTGCATATGTTGCCCTGCATAACGCAGGTACAACGCATGTGAAGGTCAGGACTTACACACACATTGTCTACCACATGTGTTCCACCTGCGTGCCACAAGTCTCCATCTACTAAATGCAGGTGCAAATGCAGGTAGGAAGAATATGTTGCCAGTTTTCTGCTCTACATATGCATCTCACATGCACGTCGCAAGTCTTCACTTGTGGAACTCAGGTGTCTCGCATGTGTAGGCAGATAGTTTCCTGCTGCTTTTCTCTTTTGCATTCCATTTCTTTTTCTTTTGTTAGCTTCTTGTAAATGTTTTATTTTTCTTTCTAATGAAAAATTTACAAAAAGATTTTGTTATGTTTCCCTCGTGCTCACATCATGTTACAGGAAGATGTCATCATCTAGTTGACAAGTTAAAGGAAAGGCTCCAATGGTTGTTGACACATCCCATGAGCCTGACCTAGATAAGGAGTGGAAGATAGCATAGCTCCGCTTTAGCCTTGAGGGGATGGAAGCTTATTATCTCTCTTTCCAGGAGAAGAGGATAATTACAAAAGAGGCCTGGTTTGATGTGAATTCCTTCAAGGTTGACTTCCCTAACATAACAAAGCAATTTCATATACAGGACTGGGCCTCATTTATAGAAGCCCTGGGTCCTTATTTCCTAAAATTGGTGAGAGAATTTTGTGCCTCTTATTGGGCTAGGCAAGACATATTGAAACACAAGGGCCATGTGGATGAGATTCCATTCTTGTCATTGTTATGATGAAGGGAAAAGAAGTCGACATTACCCTTGCCACAATTAATTTATTTACTAGGTTGAGCCAGTACATCCTAGCATAGGGTTTGCAAGGCGCATAGTGGCAAAGATGATCAATATGCTTGGGTGGCCAGTATTGTTGTTGAGGGCCAACCTCTTTGGGATGTAATGAAAGGCAATATTTCTCACCAAGATCTCAAGTTCGAGGCTCAAATGTGGCTCGACCTTGTGTGCACTCGACTCATTCCTTCAAGAATACCATACATGTCTCCATTGAGGTAGCCATTCTCATTGCTTGCATCATGAAAATCATTCATACCAATGTGTGGGAAATTATAGCTAAGAAATTCAAGAGAAAGTCTCGACATCAAGCTACTTCTATGCCCTTTCCAGTTCTTATCAATCTACTATGTCTCAGGGTTGGCTGCCCTTGTTTCCGGCCTTTGGAAAAAACATGTAGAGCACAGGGGGAATTTAAATTTGTCCACAAAAGTTGATAAAGATGCTCCGGACATTAAAAAGAAGAATTTAAGTTCGAGCTTAAGTGCTTGTCCAACTCCCAAAGTGTCGGGTAATGCCCCAGCTCCACCCTTGCCTCTAGGAATGTCTCTTCGTCAACAAGTGGCCTTCTAAAGCTTGCACATATGGCTCAGTGATCACAATTCTTAGTTAGTCAAGCTAGCCAAAGTCATCCCTCCATGATCCAGGATGCTATTAAAGCATCTGTAAAGCCTGTGGTTGATAAGTTGCGCAATCTCTGTTCTTGGGTTGACACAACTGAAGGCGATGTGGCTGCATTGTGGGACAAATGGACAGACTGAATGCAATTGTCCTATCCATGGGTCTATACTTAAATCTCCCAACAGTAGCTTCAAAATCACCAGGTATAGAGAGGATCCCCTACGATGATTGGTGTGTTGGGGTCAGTCCGATAGAAATAGCAGCAAATGAGGAGATTTAAGAAGAAGAGCAGCCTCATGGTGAGGCAACCCATAAAATGGATGTTGCCCACCAGTCGGCCCATGTTGGGACCCCCCTCCCACCGTTATTCTTTTCACTAGTTGAGGGAACTTCCAGATAAATAGGATGTTTTTTCCCGTGCATTCCTCTTAAGCTCCCACCAGACCCCTTGATTCCTTCCCTTATCAGATTCAAAATTGATCTGTCCCATGCTCACATCCCTTCGGAGCATCACTCAAGAAGGACCCATTTTAGACCATAGCTCGTACAGGAGTCCTACTCTTTCTTCTTTTTATTATGCCTTGGGGACGATGCAATATTTTTGTTGGGAGTGGATCATATTTTGATGAATTGATGCCCTTTTCGGGCCTATTTTGTAATTATTTTAACTTTTGACCCTTGCCAGGCTTTATCTTTTTGATATTCTGATGTGAGTTGCCATGATTCCGGATTGGTCTTACGCATCAATTGTTTTACTACCCATGCCTTACAATCGTCTTTGTAGATAATAGTTGAATAAACTCCAAGGATTTTTTTATACCACGATTCTTTTCCAAGGAGCAAAAAATATTATCTTGAATTTTGTGTCGAACCGGGTGAAATTCCCTGATGATGGATTGAAAGGTGACCTTTTTAAGAAAAAATATCATGTTCTAGTTTGTTATTTGAGTCCATATTGCGCTTGTCTTGAGCGGCACCACAAAAAATTTTCTTGGCAGAGGAATAAAAAAATTGAGAAAAGAGGGGCAAATGAATTTAAAAGCATTCTCTTATCATGATGTGTATATTCTTTGTTTGGCTTTTTTATTCACAAATGATTTGTGCGAGACTCAAAAATAATTTGTCAAAAATCATGTGTTTCAATTGATTTTGGGGACAATTATACTCCTTGAAATTGTGATTCCTTATGTGGTAAGGTTGTATTTTATTCTTGTGTATTCATGTCATCTACAACTTGCCCCGAATGTGATTCAAGGCAAAATTCTAGATGTGGTTGAGCTTGAAAAATGACCTAAGCCTTCTTTGAAAAATCACTTCAATGAAAAAATTCCCTCCTCTAACATAGATCTTAGTCAACCCTTTTTGAGACTTAAATCTTTTTTTTGAAAATCATATTACACACCTTTACCCTTCTTGAATTCTATATTTGTCACCCGTTTCTCCCTAATTACTAGTGATAAAAAAATAGAAATAAAATCCAAAGATTTGGGGGAGGATGTGAGTTAAAAAAATAGAATATTGATGTAGGCAAAAGCCTATGTTTTGGGGTATGCGTATTAATGGGAAATGAGGAATGATCTTCAATGTGATGTAGCACCAAATGCTTAGCGTATGAATGGTTGATCGAATCCTTTGATGAAAGAACGAAAAAAAGAAAAGAATTGAGTGATGTTATCTCTTATATAGTACATGCTTAATGGTGAAAACAAGAGTGTCTAGAAGAATAGCTCTTGAGGAAAACTTGATTGTGAAAAAGAAAAATAAGGTGGAGTTGATTCAATGATGTGAGCGGTGTACTTGATTTGTTTCACAAAAGTATTAGGGAGGTTCTAGTCATTTAAACCAAATGATGTCCTATCCTTACCCCTAGCCTACATTGTAACCCGCAAGTCCTTAGTGATTCCGAGCTTTACAACTCTACATTAGTGGTGAATTACATTAAAGGAAAGCCTATGGTTCGATGTATATACACTTGAATGTCTTTGAGAGAGTGAGCGTCTTTGTGTCATCTTATAATTCCTATTTTGTGAATTGCATGATTGTGAGTGGTATTCTCTCTTTTGGTGAGTGGCATTGCATCTTTAGAGTAAATGGTAAAATTTTGATCTCAATTGGGAGGAATGAGTGTGAAAAGTTGTGTAGTTAACATCTACTCAAACTTTGAAGGTTGAAGTCAATGACTTGAGATGCTTGTTGATCTTACTTGAGATGAAAAATTTTCCTAATTTCGATTGAAAAAGTGAAGTCTCCTGAGAAGAAAGATTTTTAAAGTGATTATCTTTGTCGTATGCTCATGATGGTACAATTTAAGATTAGTTTTTGTGATGAGTCTTTTTATTTTGAGTCTTTTTGTTGTTTTGGTTTATTTCGAGTATTAGTATTCTTATGTGCAGCCCTTATGTCTTGGTAAGCTTGAGTCAATTCCTAAACTGAGTGAATGCTTTGCTTGAGGATAAGCAAGAGTTTAAGTTTGGGGGTTTGATGAGTTTGTAATTTAGCGCTTAAGCATGAGGTATAGCTTCATTTTAATGTAATTTAGGAGGATTTTATGCCTTTATTCTCTTATGTACAGGCATTTCTTTAAAATAAAGATGATGGAGGATTTAAACTTAATGCAATCTGTCAGAGGAACAACAAGCGACATGTGTATCGCAAGTCAGCACCTGTGTCTAGCACGTGCCATGCATGAAGAGCTGAAAGTTTATTGGCAATGGACCTATATGTGGCAATTCAGCACCTGCAGTCTGCAAGTGTCACGCAGGAAGAAGTGAGAGAAGACTGCCCTGCACTTGTGTTTCACTCGCGTGCCGCAAGTCCTCACCTGCGAAATGCAAGTGCCAAGGTAAGTAAGCCGAGCTTCCTCTGAAGGGAAAAATCATTCAGAAGACACGTATATACTTGGTAAGCTTTCAAGGGCGTTTAGGAGATCTGTGAAAGGAATAAAATGTAGATTTTTACTTCATTTGAAAGAGAGGAGAGATATTGCCAAGGAGAGAGAATATTGGAGAGTAAAGAGTACAATTTTCTACTTTCTAGAGCATACAATTGGGAAAGCATGCTCCCCTCTTATGCTCCTCTGACCCCTAGAGCATGGCGCTCTGCCTCTCCGATCTCCTTGAGGTCTGGATGAAATGCTGGCTAATGATGGAGCTAGGGCTGATGACCTCTGGTGGAACTGAGGACGACAACACCAGATCTCTATCGAAAAATGCCCATAGCTCCCTATCTTAGCCCTCTTGGCCTCTCTCTCCTTTTCCTTTATATGTTCTGCCTCTATCTGCAAGGCATATATTATCAGTGGGGAGATATCTATCTCACTAATCAGCATGGCAGTGCTGCACTCCTTGACCAATCAATCTGCCACCCCATTCACAAACTTGCTCATACGAGCCCTTTAATCAGCAACCATCTCTGGAGCATACTTGGAAAACTGGGTAAACTTTAGGGCATAATCCTGGACAGTCATATCATTCTGCTTCAGATTGATGAACTTGGCTTCCTTTTTTCCCTTAACTCTAGGGGGAAGAACCTGTCCATGAAAGCCGTAACAAACTCATCCCAGCCAACGGGGACTGCACCGATTCCCCTGCTCTCCTTCCACTACCGAAACTATGTATGAGCAACCCCCTTAAGCTGATAGGAGGCCAAGTCTGCACTATCCTCTCCTGCAACACCTATCACCTGGGTAATCTTTTGGACCTCCTCGATAAACTCCTATAGGTCCTCATCAACCTTTGATCCATGAAACTCAGGTGGGTTCTTCCTGATGAAGTCTCATACCCTAACCACCGCCATATTCCCATTTTTAGCACAACCCAAACATACACCCAGATCGTAGACACGGGACAAGGAGACCCGAGAGACCCCAAGTCCACCCATGGCATGAACATACCTATAGTCCAATCACATGAGCGGAAGACTTAACATATATGAACGTAAACATAACGTTGCCAAAGGGAAATATCAGTACTAGACATATACAAAATGGCTAAATACAACTTGCAGTCTGATAAGCCTCTAAACATGAAGGGTGGATTGATGGGACAACTACCCAACTAATCCAACATCTAGAAACTGAAATAAACAAATAAGCGATGAACATACAACCCTCGAAACATGCGGACTCATCAAAATCGCTGAGAGCGAATCTAAAACTATCTACGGGTGAGGATGAGCCTGAGAACTGGGACCTGTATCATGAAATGATACAACATAGAAGGTATGCGGTCAGTACGTGGAATGTATTGAGTATTCAAGGTAAGTAAAACGGACATTTAAAACATGTATGAAATTCAAAGTAATCATAAGAGTAGGACATCATGCTCGTATCATAAATCATAATAACATATTATTCGGCTTAAGATTTTCAAAACATTCATAACATAATCATAATCATAATCATAACAGAAGAGATTTACTTAACATAACTTTAGCCAACATACATAATCATAACATGCATAAATCAGAGGAATAGTGGGAGATTCTCTTAATCGACATACCCCGTATGAGCACACATGAAACCTGACTGATCTTGGGCAGAATTATATGCCCAAGTGATACTCAAATACTTCATTTCATCTTGTTTATCCATCGATATTTGTGCATTCTCATGTAATTTTTAGTTAAAATGTGAATTTATACTAACCAACATGATTAGTGTTGTTTTGCAGGAAAAAT
>JACEIK010015517.1:4474-18731 GCA_018107945.1 Datura stramonium | reverse complement strand
GGCACACTTAGTAGACTCTTTATGGAGAGTGTGTCCTATGTGGGTGAGGGGAAGAAGGAGATGATGAGGAATGTGCATCGACTTGCAAGGTTGGGAGTTCGGTTGGTTGAATCGACTGATGGCGATGTTATTGTTCAAAACAGATCAGAATTGTCTTTGGTAACTGATGTAAAAGCTAGACAAGACAAGGACTCGATTTTGGTCAAGTTAAAGGAAGCCTTTTAGAATCAAAAGGTAGAGGTCTTCTCCAAAGGGGGAGATGGTGTGCTTCTGTAGAGTCCCTTATGTGTTCCAGATATTGATGATTTGAGGAGACGGATGTTGCACGAGGCTCATGGATCTAGGTATTCTATCCATCCAGGTGCCACCAAGATGTACCATGACTTACAGGAAGTCTATTGGTGGAATGGCATGAAGAAGGACATCGCGGAGTTTGTAGCTAAGTACCCGAACTGTCAGCAAGTAAAGGTTGAGCATCAGCGATCGGGAGGTGTGCTTCAGGATATCAGTATTCCTACTTGGAAGTGGGAAGAAATCAATATGGACTTCATCACAGGGTTGCCTCTTACTCGACGACAATATGACTCCATTTGGTTTGTGGTAGATAGGTTGACCAAGGCCGCTCATTTTCTACCGGTCAAAACCACAGATTCGGTGGAGGATTATTCCAAACTATATATCCAGGAGCTAGTTCGATTGCATTGAGTGCCCTTGTCCATCATATCGGATAGAGGTACTCAATTTACCTTTCAGTTTTGGAGGTCATTTCAAAAAGGACTAGGTACTAAGGTTAAGCTCAGCACAATATTTCACCCGCAAACGGATGGTCAAGCAGAGAAGACAATTTAGACTCTCGAGGAAATGTTGAGAGCATGTCTGATTGACTTCAAGGGTAGTTGGGATGATCATTTGCCTCTTATCGAGTTTGCATACAATAAAAACTACCATTCCAGTATTAAGATGGCTCCGTTTGAGGCTCTCTATGGATGGAGATGTAGATCGCCTATTGGTTGGTTCGAAGTTGGGGAAGCGGAAATGATAGGACCAGATCCATGAGGCTATGGAGAAGGTTTAGCTAACATGGGACAGGTTGAAAACAGCTCAAAGTCGCCAAAAGTCCTATGCCGATGTGAGAAGGAGAGAATTAGAATTCGAGGTGGATGATTGGGTGTTTCTGAAGGTATCTCCCATGAAGAGAGTGATGCGGTTTGGAAAGATAGGAAAACACAGCCCTCGTTATGTTGGTACCGGATTGTGAAACAGGTTGCAAGGTGGCATATGAATTGGAGTTGCCCTTAGAATTAGCTTATGTGCATCCAGTGCGCTCTTAAAGAAGTGTTTGGATGACCCATCTCTAGTTGTATCGGTGGACAGTGTTGTTATTAAGAACAACCTTAGTTATGAGGAGGTTCCGATGGAAATACTGGATCATCAGGTTTGAAGTCTAAGGAAAAAGGAAGTAGCTTCAGTCAAAGTTTTATAGAGGAATCAACATGTTGAAGGAGCTACGTGGAAAGCCGAAGCAGACATGATGGCTAGATACTCACATTTATTCTCTACCGCTCAGTTCCAGCTTGAGGTATCAGTTTGGCCCTAAAACTCTATTTAGTTTTCAAGTTCAGTTCAGGTTTCCAAGTTTCATTTATGTATATGGATGTATCTATGATGCGTGAGTTCAGTTCAGCTATGTAGTTTGAATCGGAGATAGTCATTCTATTAGTTTTCAGATTAAACGATTAGTATTCGAATATGATGATTGCATTTCTATGCTTTTCCATAATTCATATGATCCTAAGGCCTAAACTTCGTCATTTTAAGCTATTTTAAAGGTGTATTAAGACAGGTTAAGTGATTCTAGCCTATTCTAAACCCATGCATGCAAGTTAGAGAGTAAGAGAGGTGATCAAGCTTGTTCTTCTTCAAGTTCTCTTCAATTCCTCTTGGGAAATCAGAGAAGTGTAAGGATCAACTATAATCAGGTATGTAGGATTACGAACGGGTGAATCTGTTCACACCCATGCCCAATTCATCTCTAATTCATGAAAATCTATGAGTTGATTCTATGGGGTTTTAACCCGATGCATGAAATTCCTAAATCTATGTCATGGGTAGGATCTAAATATGTTTTAATTGATGAAGTACTATTCATGGGCAAGTTTTATCATGTTTTCAATTACTAATCATGTTTACTAGTTTTTCAAATTATGATGCCCATTCATGAAGGATTTATAAGAAGATGAGATTTATGATGTATGTTCAATTATGATGAATTATTGATGAAACAAATATGTTTTCAAGTTACCCATGTTTAAGATCAAGTTTCCAAGTGAATTATGTATTTTCAAGTATGTTAAAGTATCGGGAAATGCCTATATGTTCAAGTATGATTATGATTTTATGAATTTAGCTTACCACATGATTTTGGAGCAAAGACTCCCATTTATGTTTAGCCTATGGTATGGTTTGAGCCAAGGCTCTCATGTATGATTCGGATTTATGTATTTATAATTATTCAGCTTCATCCATAGACGATGGTCAGCTTCGTTGAAAAATGATAGAGAGCATATACATGTTTTTGGGAGTAATGTCTAGCATTGAGTAGGCTATGGGTCAGTCAACTCTATGCCTCAGAACTACGCGCCAACATAGGTATGATCAGGTTATATTAGGACCTCCTATGTGAGCTATCCCTTGCCCCGATTGGGCCACGAGCTTGATATCGATATCATGGTATCGTCCTTAGACCTGGCAAGGCTTTGGACGGTTCTACCCATTTGAGTGTGATAGTAGGGACCACATAAGCTCTATCGTGGTATGTCGATTAAAAAATGAGTCTCCCATTGTTCCTCATGATTTCAAGTATGCATGTTTATCACTCATGTTGTGTATATATATCTATATATGTTCTAAAGCAGGTTTGACCCAGTGTTCATCTTTATTTATGACTATTAGATTTCATCTTTGGATCAATCAATTAGGTCATGATGTTATAAAGATAGCATGCAAGCCCTACTCTTATATTCTTATTTCATTTATGTTACATTATGCATATTTTAAATGATTTTACTTATTTAAGCGATTTTACTCACCTTACATACTCGGTACATTCCACGTACTGACTGCATACTCTATGCTGTATCATTTCATGATACAGGCCCCGACACTCAGACTCAGCCCTGTTCTTAGCCAGCCTTCCAGAGTTAGCATCTTATGCTTACTGGTAAGTCCTCATCTCCCGAGGACCATTTGCTTTCAGATGTTGATGTACTTTTAGTATCAGTATTAGAGAGTTAGTTAGGATCTTGTCCCATCAACTCATCAGACTTAGAGGTTTTTCATAAAATAGAATGTGTTCAGCTTCAGATTCGTGTATTTCTGATGTTATAATTATTTCAGACTTCCACTAAGATGATTATGTCAATCCTTCCATTTTAATTGATTGAGCTAGATGAATGTTCATGCCATGGGTCATCTTGGAGTCTCTCGGGGCTCTTTGTCCCGTCTCTCGATTCGGGCCTCCGTTTGGGTCGTGTAGCTCTATACAAATAGTGCCTCCAAATTTTTAGGGCAAACACCACTGCTGCTAACTCCAGGTTGTGCGCAGGATAATTATTTTCATGCACCTTCAACTGCCTCGAGGCATAAGCAATAACATGTTCTTTCTGCATTAGCACAACACCCAACCTAGACCATGAGGCATCACAATAAACAACAAAGTCTTTACCTTCCACGGGTAACACCAAAATAGGTGGTGGTTAGCAGAGACTTGAGTTTCTGAAAACTCTCTTCACATTCCTCTGACCACTAGAAAGGTACATCCTTTTGTGTACACTTGCTCAATGTCGAGCAATGGAGGCGAATCCCTTCACGAACCGACAATAGTAACTGGCCAGCCCCATAAAACTCTGAATTTCCGTCACATTAGTTGGCCTCGCCCAATTTCTAACCGCCTCCACCTTCTATGAATCAAATCAAATTCCCTCCTTGGAAACCAAATGCCCCAGAAAGGATACTGATTCTAACCAAAACTCACACTTGGTGAACTTAGCATACATCTTCTTCTCCTTTAGTAATCCCAACACAATGCTTAAATGATTCTCATGCTCCTACTTGGTCTTAGAATACATCAAGATATCGTCAATAAATATAATAACAAAGGAATCCATGTAGGTTTGAAAATACCATTCATCAGGCTCATGAATGCAGCTGGGGCATTAGTGAGTCCGAATGACATGATCAGAAACTCGTAATGCCCAAACCTGGTCCAGAAGGCTGTTTTGAGAATTTCCTCAGCCCCAATTTTCAGGTGGTGATAACCGGACCTCGAGTCAATCTTAAAAAACACAACCGCCCCCTGTAACTGATCAAACAAATTATCTATTCGATGAAAAGGGTACTTGTTCCAAATAGTTATCTTGTTCAATTAGCGGTAGTCGATACACATCCGCATACTAACATCATTCTTCTTTACAAACAAAATCGGGGCACCCCACGGTGACACACTTGGTCTGATGAATCCTTTACTAAGTAACTCCTGCTTAGAGTTCTCTCGACTCAGCAGGTGCCATTCGGTATGGAGGAATATAAATGGATTGAGTACCTGGTTCCAAGTCTATACAAAAATCTAAGTCATAGTCTGGTGGCATACCAGGCAAATCTGCAGGGAACACCTTTAAGAACTCATAAATAATCGGGACCAACTCTATGGAAGGACCCTCTGAACTAGTGTCCCGAATATGTGCCAGATACGCTGAACAACCCTTCTCTATCAACTTATGGGGACGAATATAAGAAATAAGTTTCTTAGGAGCAGAGGCTACAATTCCCTTTCAACTCCAACCTAGATGACTCTGGACCCGATATAGTGATGGTCTTAGCATAGCAATCTAGAATGACATAGTAAGGGGAGAACCAGCTCATTCCCAAAATTACATCAAAATAAACCATGTATAAGATCACTAAATCAGCCTAAGTGTCACAACTCATGAAATCCACAGAACACATACGACAGACTCTATCAACTACCATAGAGTCTCCAACAGGAGTAGACACATGAATAGGGACAACAAGCACATCAAAAACAAGTTTCAATCTCAAAGAAAAGTAAGTGAACACATAAGAAAAGGTAGAACCCAGATCAAAAATTGCCATAGAAACTCGGTTATAGACAAGGATAGTACCTGTAATGACAACATCTGAAGCCTCTACCTATGGTCTACTAGGAAAAGCATAAAAATAGACCTGATTACCCGCCTGATAACCGCCCTGATTGGGCTGTGCCACCCCTCTACCTTCTTGGATGCACCCCTACTCACCTGAGCACGTCATCTACCCTACTGAACACCCCCCTAATCGCTGGCTGACCACCTCGTTCCAGTTGTGGATGATCCAGACTGAATGCACTACCTCCTCTCCTGGTAGGGGCCGGAGCTTGAGGAGCTGGGTGAGGGACAACTTGCCTGCCCTATTCAAACCTGAGGCACCATCTGTGGATGTGACCATACTCACCATACTCATGATAGACCTTCTCAATAACGGGCCTATGAGCCAGAACAGAAGAAATAGGATGAGCTGCGAAATTAGAACGAACCATTTGTGTGCCCCCGACTGCACCTGACGATCGCGGAGCTTTCCCTGGTGGACCTCCGGCTGACACTTGTATGGCAGACATAATAGGGCACTCAGAGAAACCCTGTGGTGCAAGAACCTTGGCATAAGAACCACTCAAAGAGCCCAATCTCTGAGTCTTTTTCTCGACATTCCTTGCATAACCCTCCTGTCTCACCCCTTCAACTGACTTCACACTCTACCACCTCCTGAAAGGTCTTACCTAATGAGACCATTTGTAGAGCTGATACCTGGAGACCCATATTTAGGCCTTTAACAAACCACTTGATCCTCTCCTCCTTTGTGGGTAGTAAAGGTAGAGCATACCTGGACAGTGAGTGAAATCGAGTCTCGTATGCTGCCACTAATGAGCTCCCCTGCTCAATAGTGGTGAACTCATCCTGTCTCCTGTCCCTCAGAGTGCGGTGAAAATGTTTCTCCAGAAATGTGAAGTAGAACTGGGTCTAATTCAGCGGTGATGACCCCGCTAGTTTGCATTCCACAAAAACTCTCCACCAGAGCTTAGCATCCCCCATCAACTGAAAGGTCACAAACTCTACTCCGTACTTATCTACCGTCCCCATCTTGTGGAGCCTCTCATGGCATTCAATAATGAACTCGCAGGCATCCTCTGCTTCTGTGCCGTAGGAAGTGGGAGGTTTCATCTTGGTGAACTGTTGCACCCCAGTGCACACGCAAGCGTACGCGGTCGTACAAGTAGTAAACTGACTCTTGAAGAACCGAATGTCGAATCCACAGGGACTAGATTATTTCAACGAATATTCAAGCTCAAGTGCTATATTAAATTTCAAAAGTGTGATTTAAATATTTTGAATGTTTTATGTAAATCTAAGTGGTGATCACAAGAAAATTTGGAAAACAGTAATAAGAAGCATCTACAGATAAGGCCTAGCAATCATGCAATGCTACAATTCACAATGGTTCAAGAATTGAAAATTCATTTATTGTCTCATAGAGTTAATATACAATGTTCATGGTCTTTTGATTCTCTAAACACAACAAACTAGTCTCACACCTACATCATTGAGCGGGGATGTGATGTCCTAATTCATGAGCAATTAATAATATGGATGTGGTTCACGGGGTTTATGCCCTTGATTATGGACTTTCGTACCTCTAACCATTTAACCTAGAATTAACTTCACAACTACGTCTAAGAGTGTTTATGTGATAATTTAATCCTAAGTGTCTAGCTATCTTCCCGTTTAATTAACCAAGCAAGGCGAATTAGGTATATTGCTATCCTAACCGCGAATCCAGTCTTGAAGACAAGGACTTGCTCCCTGCATTCTTAGTTCTAACCTAGGGTTACTCTTTCGAGCTTTTACCTAATCTTAAAAAGTGCATTTCAATGGTGATCAAGCATTAAAATGATAATTAAGTTAAAACAATCATGTCATATGGCCTCAACCCTAGAAGAAGGGTTTTAGCAACTCATGTTCATATAAAGATTCAAAAACATGTTTGAATTCAAGTACTTACAAGAATGGATAAAAGACAAGCAAGGAAATTGAACCCTAGGTGAATTTCCACATTTCTCCCATCGCTCCTCTCTACTTTCTAGAAAATAATATGTGATGTCCAATTAAACTACTAAGTGTTCCTTTTATAAAAATTTTGGCCTGTGGTGGACTGCCTCCATGTCACGCTGTCTATCGTAGAGATTTTCCTCCGTGACACACTGGCTATTGTAGAGATTTGCCTCTGTGACACTCTGCCATCGCGGATGCTCACTGTTTTGCAGCCCCTGCTCATATAAATTAATTCTTTGCTTTGTGGCATGTTTTTGAATGTCCCAATACTTCTCCATGGCACGGAGTTGACTCCAAATGTCCTTTTTAGCTTGTCCCACCATTCATAATCCGTCCCTTAGCATTTATCTTCAAGATTAGGACCATTATCTTCACATTGAGCTGCATACATTGGCAATTTCAACCTATAAAGAGAGCTAATCATATTTGTTAGTCCATGGCCACAAATTACACAAAATACAAAAGATTATTCATAAATTAAGGTAGAAAATGGCTAAAACATGGGCATAAAATAGTCTTTGGGTGTATAAATATGCCCAAGATCATGAACCTCCAAAATAGGTCATGCTCCTCCCCTGTCATCACCACCCTAACTACCAGCCTCGGGAACATGACAACTTAAAACATATCATCTATCCACGGAGCCATAGCAGCCGCTGGAGTTGCTGACGCTACCCCAGCACCCACAAGGCCGCTCAGGAGGTTGAGAACCTGAGCTAGAACCTCAAAAGATGCTGGCGCGACAGGAGCTTCTCCCTGCGTCGGAACCTTGACCCCAACAGCCACCCGCTCCTATACTGCTGGTGGCACGGGAGATGCAGACCTATCCCTAACTGGAGCAGGAGCAGGAGCCCCTCCTTTAGAGGTAGCGGGTCTACGTCCATGACCTCTACCCTTCCTCTGCCGCGAACTGCGACTACCACTGCTAGCTCGGGTGCTGCATCTTTGTTGTCGTTGGCGCGTGTTCTCACCATTTGGGAAAGAAAGAAGGGAAAGTTGTTAGATATCAATTTGGATCACCAGATACCAATTGGAATCGAGTAATCACACGAGAGGAAAGAAAAAAGGAGTTTTCCTAAAGTCCTGTAGCCTCTCGAAGATAAGTTAGGGACATCTCCGCATCGATTCGCGAGACTCTTCTAGACCCGTCTTAGTGCAATTAGATCAAAGAAACTAGAACTCTGATACCAACTTTTTCACGACCCAAATAGCCGTGATTGGTACCCACACTAACCCCTCAAGTGGGAGAACCAACAATTCCCAAACATTACCCAAAATTGATCATTCATAATGAAAACTTTTACTAAAATTAAACGAACTAAATTAATTAACAAGAGAAAAAGATTTAAAACAGACATCAATATTAAACCCAAGACCTGATTGACATTACACGAGACGTCTTCTTACAACTTTAAGAAATGTTAAGTCTAAAATAGGAAAAGAAATCAAATGTCTAAAAAAAATAAAGACATTCTCGACGAAAGAGTGGTAATTCCTCCTTGGTATGCTCATCTCTCAAACTCCGATGCTGCTCTATAGGTGAGGACGTAAGGAACTACCGGGTTCGAACTCTTCACTCAGAAAAGAAGTGCAGGGGTAGGTTCATTACAGAACACAATACTGGTAGACATCATCGGTCGAACCTAAATAATAACAAGTATACACAGTAATAACAATACAAGACCAGTCTTCAGCATAAAAAGAACATACAAAACGTTTCAGACATACTAGCTCTACTTCGGGAAAAGTCGGCCTACTCACTGGATTGGCCCGTCCACTGCAGCGATCACTAGACCGCTACAACGGTCTCACCGTAGTGGAAAAAGTCCCGCTGCAGTGCTACTGTCTTAGACAGTAGCTCGACTTAGCTACACCTCCAATAGTTCTTCAGTTCATCAGTTTCATAATTCACATACTCCACCAAAATTTTCAAATAACGCACACTTAGGGATTGTAATTAACATCATATCGCTTACGAGTTCAACAGGAAATCACAACAAAATCCATCATCATGTTCCGACATTGTGACAAGTCACACTTAGAACTACGGACATGTTCCTCATTATCAAAATCACTTACATAACCATAAATAACACAACCTCTTAGCATAATTTTCATACAATTCATTTGCATATAATGAAAACACGACACAACATAATGTAACATACATAGCATGAAAACCAAAGATGACATGATAGGCACACGCCTCCGCCATCTCACCGTAAACACTCAACCACACAATCAATGTACATATATGCCAGAGGGTCTTATTTCTGCCCTTTTAGTCATTACCTACAGGTGAATCTAGAAATCCATGTATTGTACTAACGTGGTACCTTCTCCCACTCATATGCTTGTGCGGATACTCCCTTCGGACACGAGCCACTCAATAATAATATTCGCTAGCCCAGATGTTCCTCCCATGCTCAAGCCTCTCATCTCAGGAATCATGTCACTATTTTAGCCACTTTCATCCGTTAACAGCAACAAGGTGCATTACATATATGTAAACACATATACATATCAATTCGTCAAAGTCTATTATCCACTCCCTCACTTGCTCAAATACATAACTCAATTCGCACAATAGATTCATAAAATAAAGTTCATTACACACTTCCACATGATCTCAACAATATATTATATTCATCTCATATCAACATGATATTTTTCATTTATTCACATAAAACGCTCGTAACAAAGATGTCTGAAGACCAATCAAATACGATCAGTACATAAGAATACAAGGCATTACGCAGGGTCTAACCCTCTAACCATAACCTATCTCAACTTTCTGACATGAAGAGTCAATTATTCCACAGGAGCCTTTCCCTTTCTCACAGCTTCAAAATACTCGAAATCTACAATGACATAAAGAGTAATTCATTACTCACTCTGCAAATTATGGGTTTTGGAAGATCAAACCCTCTCCTTTAGGGCACTTTCGAAAGGGTGAACCCCAATTCTTCTTAGTTTTAGGCCTCAATTCTTGCGCAACCCTCTTTCTCAACTATAATCTTAGAGGAGTGAACAAAACTTTTCAACATCAATCCAAATCACCTCTTAATCACCCTACAATCCAGCCCTAGATCAAAAGTCTAGGATTTTTCTCTATTAAAACTCCCACTATTAAAGGTCTATAAGGAATCTAGGATCAAAATTACCTATTTTAGGGATAGAGAATAGAAAATCTTACCTTGGGAGGAGGGTTCACAGCTCTGGAGAGTTTTTCCATTCTCGAGACCTTCTGATAGTGGTTTTTGAGAATAATAGGGTAAAATTCTGTAATTCCCACTTAAAACCCACTTTTTGATTCCCGTCATCCGCTATAGAAAACTCACTACAGCGGTTAGAGCACTGCGGCGGCGGCTTCGGAGGTTGCCTCTACATTTCACCATGGTGGGACTGCGATCGTCACCATGGTCTCGCTGCAGCGGTCCCATAGACCAGTAGCTACTAAATACCCACCAGTTTCACACTTAGAAAATTTCACAGCATAATCTATTCCTTCCCTAGCCTATTTCCAATGTTCTAGGCTCTTAACCATCCCATAACAACGTTCGGGTAATTACACTATCACGACCCCAAATGGGAAAGTCGTGCGGGCACCTATATCAACTCTACTCAATAGGAGAATCCTCCTTTTTTCACATATAATCCAAAATTTCTCATTAATTGCACAAATCAACAATACTATAAAATATCCACAAGTGTTTCCAAAACCTGGACTCTCCCCAAGATCTAGTCTAGATAGGTACAAGAGTCCTAATAGGATATTTGACAAGATAGATGACACAACATTGTCTAGGAAGAGAAACAAAAAAGTTATTGCTGAGTACTCCACATCAATAAAAAAACTTCAAACCTGCCACAACCTAAACCAAAAAGGTGTCACAAGATAGTATCAATACACCATACGTACCAGTAGGCATTATCTGTCGACTAAGATTAGTTCACATAATAACATAATAATACATGAAATCGATCAATTTAATGTACAACTATTTCAACTTACAACATAAATCATCAAGATTACTAGCTACATTATAAACGCTATTAAACCACTAATTCCTCACACCGGCACCCTAGAACTCATTGTTCCTCCTAATTACTAATTTGTCTCCCTCATTCCACTATAGTGGGTATTTCTAACCGCTACAGCGATCCTGTGTAACGGAAACTGGCCCGCTGCAGCGCCACTTTACTTAAGCAGTAGCCCTATTTTAACTAATTCATTTCTATTTCATTCCACCATGTAGCCCTCACAACACGTCTACCTTAGTTACATTCCCGTTATCACTGACCAAGTCCATCCTATTATATGATGACCTATTTATTCACCTTACTGAACTAACTAACTTACTTGATTTTGTGCATTAGTAATAAACTTACATCAACAATCTCTCTGTAACTCCCTACCCTTTGTTAAACCCATCAGGTTACATCATATAACTCCCAAGGCCACTTTGATCAAACATTCAATCACAAATACAAATTAAATAACTCAAGCACACACAAAATAAAAACATCACACCATGTTGATGGAGTCAAATCCTCCATGATCAAATATACATATATACCTGTTTCTCCACATCATAAGTATGTCATATAGTTCCATACTTGTACCATGTCATCATGTATTGCGTCCCAACCATATCTTTCACCTCAAACCCAAATTGTGTCGGAATATCTTATGTCACACTTGTATACCTGTACTTTTCATTACAGTTGTATGTATATCACCATACCAGCATAATCTCTAATCTTGCAATTATACCGCCGATGATATGTCAGTCACACGCCTCCATCACATCACTGTACACACATGCCAGAGGGTCTTATTCTTGTCCTTCCAATCATGACCTGCAAGGGACTCTAGAAATCCTTGTACTGTACACCCAACAGTATGAGTTCTTTATCATATATGTCTGTGTACTCATGTCAGTACGCCCATCGGCATGGTATTTTAGCCATACCTGTCTATGTACTCACTCATATCGCTCGCCCAGATGCTCACCTTGGGCACAAGCCACTTGTGTATCCGATCATTATTCCGAGTCTGGTCGTATTAACCTATTCATCTGAGTTCTTGACCTTTGGCCTTAGGCCTCACATTTCCTATCATATCAATAATTTTTCTTTCTTTCTATCCATTATCTCAGTCATACATTCGTTCGATACCAACTCTCCCCTCAATCTCTGGATGCACATCATTACACAATAATTAATAAATCACACACGATAAGAGTTGCATATTCATATCAACAAGTATGATCATATGCATGATTCCGAACCCAATTCTCATATTCCAAGCAGTAATAATAACAGTTACGTCAACACATTACAAGAAATTATGGCTTGGACGGCTCATTGATTTGGGCTCCGCTGCAGTGGTACTGCTGGCAATACTATGACCAATCTTCATCCCAACTTCTGCTATATTTTTTTTATTCCTCATCTAGGGTCTCATTCTCTATCATATCCACCACAATGAAAGCAACATCATATCAATCTTATTTCACTAATTAACTTGCCACAGTGCAACCGTTAATATGAACAACATTCATCAATCCAGACAATACAATACTGACCACAGCATTTCAAGTCATTACGTAGAGTATAACTACCCTATTTCATAACTTTCACCCACATTCTGTCATAGCCGTAATCTATCACCCATTAGGTTATTTGTATCTTTTAAACATTATGTATGAGATTAATCATCCGATATTTCAATTCAGGAAGGGTGATCCCATAATTTATACACAGGAAAGTATTTTAATGATAACAACTGAAAGTTAGTCTACCTACCATTGATTTGGTTCAACATACACCCTTAAACATGGAACAATTATTATTTTCTATCTCTCCCCTAAGGGTTTTCTCATTATGGGGATATCACTTCCCTTTTGCTAATCCGTTCATTCTTAGAATCTCACCGATTTCGATTAACAGATAACAATGTATTTTAGTTACGACCATACTTATTAAAAGCATATCAATCATACGCACATATATGTTTAGCTAATCAAAGTCTAACACAATAGCGAGTAAACCACAGACTACCTGAGTGCCAAGCTATCGTCCAGACATTTCCAGCTGCGGAGCTGCGTCATTTTCTTGATTCTTGCGAGAGTTCCTAGCTATGGAGGTTGAATCTTCACCTCTTGGTCCTTCTTATTTTTTCAAAAAATCTATTTCCTATTCTTGGGCTTTCTTATTTATCCCTCCTTAGAGACTAGATTTCAAAATCCTAATCAGAATAGGATTGCGGATTTTTGGTCCATGTCATCCGCTACAACGAGCACCCTTCCCGCTGTAGCGGTTCCGCTATGACAGAAAACGTCTCGCCTTAGCGAACACCCGCTTGGATCCACCTGATTGTGACCAAGCCTATTCGAATTTACTCATCGTGCACCCTCGGAGATTTGTTTCAATTTTTCAAAATTTTAAATTCGCCCTCTTTTAAGGGGGTCGAATGTTATAACGGCCGGGCGGATCGTTATATCCTACTGCCATTAGCAAGGTTAGGGTTTGTTATTTTTTCAATTAAATTTTTGTTGTTATATTTTAGATTAAATTTAATTATTATTATTGTTGTTGTTGTTGTTATATTATTATATTGTTAATGTTATTGTTAGATTTTATTGCTAAATTGTTAGATTTTACTGTTAAATTGTTAGATTTTATTATCAGATTTTAGGTTAAATTGTTAGATTTCATTGTTATTATAATTGTTAAATTATTATATTCATGTTAATGTTATTGTTAGATTTATGCGATTTCAATTGCTAGATTTTATTGTTAAATTGTTAGAATTGTTAGATTTTATTGTTAATGTTACTTTTAGGATTGTTAATAAAGTTTAGTTGAAACTTTGTTAGATTGTTAGATTTCATTGTTAAATTGTTACATTTCATTGTTAATGTTATTGTTAGGATTGTTAGATTTAGTTGAAATTTTGTTGGATTGTTAGATTTAGTTGAAATTTTGTTAGATTGTTAGATTTCATTGTGTTTGAAACTTTGTTACAAGTTAAGTTAGAAATTTATCAAAAATAACTAGTAACAATAACTATTAAAATTTAATAATAAAAT
>JACEIK010015516.1:0-18733 GCA_018107945.1 Datura stramonium | reverse complement strand
GGGTGAGGGAAATTTCAAGGGAAATTTCAAAAAATTTAAAAAAAAAAATTTTTGTGCTTAACAAATCGTTGGTGAAGGTAATGCTTGTGTGAAAATTGGAAAAATTTGGAAAATTTTTTGTGAGTCAAGCATGACTTCATCACCCGTTGGTTTTTCTTTTCGGTTCTTTTTCGACGGGGGGTCTTTGAACCGAGGAATAAATTTTTTTATTTTTTTTATTTGTCTGTATATAATGTTTTAGTCGTAGTTAGGGATTGTTTCCGACGATGGATGGATGACGACCGTCTTGAGGAAAATGAGTCGATAGATGTCAGGTTTTTGAAACCATAGCTAATTGATGCTTGATGTTCTGGTTGTGTGCTATATATGATTGTAAGATGCAAGTATGTTCAGTGTTGAAGCATGCAAGTGTAGCATGCAAGTGTATAACTGCTTTGAGCCACTTAGCCTGAATTTGACTCAATATAATTAAAGCTTAATGTTTGAATTCTTGTGATTAGCCGAGTAAGAGTCTCATTAATGTGTCTTGGAATTGAGCATGTGCCATGAGTGTAAGGTTTTGAGCATTTATGCTATCAGGAGTGTCTAGAACTTTCCCCGGTGTGTGTATGAAGCGAAATGAAGGATGTGAATTGTAGGAGATGATTTAGGCATTTCTTGAATTAACTCGATTGTTATCCCCGCTTACCTACTGAAAATTAATCCTAGTTAGCCCCGTCGAGCCTTGAGCCTATTCTTGATAGCCGCAACATAAGCTTAATCCTTTCATTTAATTAGCCTTTAATTTGATACAAAGCTCCTAAGCGCTTGAAGAATGAAAATCAAAGCAAAGGAGTGAGAAGAATGAAAAGAAATGAAAGTAGCAAGTTGTAGAAGTTGAGAAAGGACAAAGGTGCACTTGTGTGGAAGTGGTTGATCATTATTAAGGAGTAAGAAAATAATTTAATTAAAAGTTACTTATGGAACTCCTCTAACATAAGTCAAAAGTGGCCTAAATAAAAGTGGGAAACAAAAGCAGGAAAAGAAAACGTCCAAGGATAAAAAGGTAAAGTAAGGGAAGGGAAGTTCGCAATGAGGGCGATGTATTGGTGCGCTTAGAAAGATAGTCACTATTACTCGCCGTAATAGTACCTACCTGTACTCGAGTTAAATTACAACCTACAAAGTCCTATTGGATCTTACATTCATACATCCTCAAATTAGTGGAGTAAAACACTAAGGGCAAGCTCATGGGTCATGACATGATGGCGAGAATTCTTGTGAGAGTGAGTGTAATTCTATTCATGTACCCACACATGTTGTGATGTAAAAATTGTTTTTATGTTTGAAATTGGGTAACTCCCTTTCCGTGAGGGCACATATTTAATGCAGGATAAAATTCATGTGGGATTTCTTAACTCGCCTGATTTGGACGAATTTGCGAAGATTGAGAGTCGATTCTTGAGGGTAAGAAGTATTAACATAGTTGTATTTCATTTCGGTCATTAAATTGTGCATCCTCTATTTTTAGCTTGTATCTTACGTAATCGCATAGTCGTAGCTTGAATTATCTTGCTAACGAGTTATGTGAGTCTCCATATGCATGATATGTAAAAGGTTATTCGAGACCTAACAAGGTTTAAGTGTGGGCTGTGATTATGTAAAAAATATTAGCATGCCCGAGATACGCTTTATAACTGAAATTAGTCTTGTTTATCTAAGTTATTTTATATATATTTTCATGTGATTTATATGAATGTGAAGATATGTGCTAACCAACATGATTAGTCTTTGTTTTGTGGTTTTGATGACTTTGAGGAACTAATCCATGAGTTGGTGAAGTTGAGGCTTGAAGCGGAATTAAAACGCGAACGCCGGGCAAAGAGGGAGGCACAAACACCACCCGTGCGGCTGCAACGTGCCACCTGTGGTGGCCGCACAATAGCCCACCTCGCACATTGGCAACATGCCACGGTAGGGCGCGCGATATGGATGTGCCAACGCGCCCAAGCAGCGTGACACGCCGCCAACGCGTGTGGCAAGTCGCCAAGGGCCTATTTTCGGTGATTTCCAGCTGAGTTGCTGTTGCCTCCATGTCACTGGTGCGTGCCGCGCGATACACTCCGTGACACGTAGTCGTTCCACCTACGTGATAAATTATGCAGGTTCTCCATTTACTATAAATAGGACCCCTTAGCTCCTAATTCCGTGGGGTCACGATTTTATTCGGAAAACTACCTAAGAAAGAAGGGAGAAGTGGGAGAACCTATCTAGGGTTTGGAAAATTCTCTCATCTACCAAACTCGTAAGTATGTAGCTTAGAGAAGTCTAATAGTAGTGTAGAGTAGTTTTACGGACATAATGGTTAGAACCCTTCCCTTAGGGTTGAAGCCATGAATTATGATTTTGTGATTTTATGATATTGTTTTGGAATTGGGTTATTGATTGTTGTTTTCGCCTTGCATTCTCGGATTGTTGGTTGTTTTTATGATTGATCACCATGAAAGCATATTTGTTAGCTTGAATAGCTTGAGAGCATTATCTAGGTCAGGACATGAGAATGTGAGGAGGAGCATGTTTGTATCTCGGGAGAGAGTTTTGCGTTCAGATAGAAATATACCTACCACCGTGCTCGGTTGACACACGGGGCAGTGAAAGACAACTGGGATATCGCATCACCACTCAAAGAAGTAGTTGTGAGGCTAAGTTAAAGTTAAATGGTTAGACGCACTGAAAGTCCCTAATTGTTTCCTGTAAACCACAACATAATTGATTGCCCGCGACTAGAAATACCAACACCCTGCCACAATGATGCAAGGAGGCTAACACTAAGCTAGAGGTTTGAAAGACCATAAACATGAAATTCTAATTGTGAAATAACAATTGATAGTTCAATGCTTAATCCATTGCAAATCATAGTATTGCACAATTGTCTGTTTAACTCTTACTGTTCTAGAGTACTTTAATATTTCATGGACCCAAACTAGACTTAATTATTCTTCATCGAAAATGTCTATAACCAACATTTTGGGTATTTAAGATCACACTAGAAATGGATATTTAGAGGAATGTAAACTGTACCCCTGGGTTCGACAATCCGATTCTAAAAGAGCCACTATATTACTTTGCACGACCCATACACTTGCGACGCGCTCGATGCGAAAAAAGAGTCATAAATGACCCTTGACGACGAATCGTTAGGTCCCTGCTATACATCCTATTACTTACTTTATGCGAATTTCTTAGTAAGGGCTATATCATAATTCCTAAGATCCTAAGTCCTAAACTATGTCGTTTTGAGTTACACAGTGACTTTCTTGTAAGGGGTTAATTTCATTTAATCCTTACTCATTCATGCATGCAAGGTAGAATACTGTGAGAGTGTATCACACTTTCTTCAATTTCCTATTGGGTATTCAAAGAAGTGTAAGAATCAGCTACCAATAGGTATGAAGGGTTATGAATGGGTGATTTCTCTCACACTCATGCCCAATCCCCCCCAAGTCATGAATGTTCCATATCTGCACTACGGGTTTTAACCCAATGCACAGTCTCTCACTTACATGGGTCCATATAGCATGTTTATACCATTGAATTAGAAGCATGGGAAATTTTATTATGTTTTCAACTAAAAATCATGTTTCTATATTTATGAATTAAAATCTCATTGATGAAAAGTTCATGAAAAGCCCTATCGGAGCCCAATATGCCTCCAAATTTAGCTCATCATCGAGCTCAACATCTAACCTAATGATGGGATGGTAATATTTCCGATCATCTAGATGACTACCGCATTACCGGCTTCGTAAAGCTCCTAACTCATCCCTTAAATTGCTCATTTTCGGTTGTTCGGGCCTAAGCGCCGCTCATTGAAGAAAAGCTCAAAACTATCCAACCGCTGTGTATCCCTCAGTAACCGCATCTATTTCAGCCTTTACCTAAGGCTTGATATTATCCATCATTATTTTGACCTTATTCTCGGCCAACGCCAATCATTTCGTCCATATTTTTAGGAACTCGTGGAAGCAATATATAACCCATTGGGTAAAGCTCTATGCCCATCGCAGATGCTAAGAAGTACTAAGACCCGCATCTCGTGGCCATTGTCTCGTAGCTAGCATCTCTCCATGATCCACTGGAAGTGGGAGAGCATCCATATGCTTTCTCCTGGGATAACTTTGGTGGGCAGACCGCAAAAGCAGTAGTCTAATCCCGCCACCGGGTTCATCTCTATCTCATATAAGTGCTCATGGCTGTAGTCCCGTGGCCTCCGATCTGGAGATCTATCTCTCAAATCACCCTAACATATGCCTCCTCCATGCACACCTATACACGAGACTCCCAAGAATGGGATGTTAAGTGGTCAACCCCATAGCCCTGGGCCTCTGATCTCCTCCGTTATTACCTCGAATATTGATAGCATATCTCGACATGATACACGCCACCAAAGTTGTTTTGTCTACACCGAGGGTGTTTTCATCACCGCTGGTGCCAACCCGTGGTGAACCAAAGGTCCAAATATGCCTTCGCTATAAAGTTCAACGAGGCTTTTGTGACATGTCGACCACCGGTCACCCATTCTACGTCCTTCTTATCCCCATACGAATCTGTGATAGCCATTTCACTTGGCTTTGTCTTTCCTCAAAATCCATCTACTTTACCTTTCGGAGTTTCTACTCGATAATCAAAACCGCCAGGCATTCGGAGGTCCTGAATCAGGCCCATAAACATCCAATAAATAGTCCACTGAGATGTCAATATGCACCCCGACCATGACACTATCTAGCTTAGGTTTTTCCTTCACTTCTACCCACTTTTACTTTCTCCATTAACAAATAGTTGGCATAGAACTTCTAGACTATCTCGGCATTGTACTTTTTGGGAGTTTTAGCCATCAAATCAAACCAATAGATGTTGAAAATCTGCTTTATCTCCTCGACCTCATTTAGGAATTAGTCGATTCTGTTCCTCTTTGGAATACTCCATCTGGGATGCTTCGAGGTGAGAGCAAGACCCCGTTTGTAGATCTTTGAACACCTAGTACATTCCACCTCATAGTTAAGCTCTTGAGGCGTAGCCCCGCCAACTTCTTCCCCACGCCTTCTGCACTGGCCATCATTACCATCTCCACGCCGGGCCTCCTTGCACTCTCCTCAAGATTTGCCACTACCAAACCTCGAAACCGGACACCAAGCCCTTTCTAAGACTGGGGAGCAATGGATGTAGCTTCAACCGAACCTTGGTCCGCACCTAGTGGTCGATGGCTCAATGCTGTCAATTGTAGCCAATTGTTATTCCTCCACCGAACCACTTGGGGAGTTGTTTCCTTCGGTCGAAGCTCGAGGGTGCCTTGCTGTGTTTCGATTGTTTACCCATATTGCTGAGACCTTATGTTCCGGGGCCATCCTTCTCGCCTGATTGGTGGCAAAAGTCCTGATACCAAGCGTGTTATAGTTACGCATGTCATATATCCTATTTCAATCAATCAAGGCGAATCGAGTGCCGCTTGCGCCTCTACCTCGTGCTATAGATGCGTGACATCAAATAGGCAAACGCAAGTGTGGAATAGGTGCCATTATGATCCCGCCCATCGAGCGATGAGTTCACACCGCACAAAGTGTAGTGATGTCTCTATATGACGGCTTCTCCAACAAGATGAAATACTCCGAAGTGTCTACCGTGCAGTCTCTAAGAAGGCATTCAACCATTTAGTTTTGAATCGCACCACCTGTCCTCTGATCTTGACCTTTGTACTCTCTCCGAATGAGGTGCCCCAATTTGCATAGAATTCCTCACAAAAGTGAGGTTGCACCTCTCCGGCTCATTGAAGATATAGCCGCCTCCCAACTCATGTATCTTGTCCAAAATAGTCAACTCGTTGCCAAGAGGCCCTCATCTGCCCAGCCTGTGCATACTTGGCTTCTTTAGTGTTAAACCAAGTAAGCCTGCGAGGGCTCATCAAGCCAAGCCCAAATCTCTCTTGGTGCCGCTTTGAAAGCCAAATAACTAGCTTTCGTTTTTGGTCTGTTCTTCGTCTCTTCTCACTACACCATCGACCGGGCATATTTATATGCCCAATTGATACTCAAATGCATCGCTTTTGCCTTGTTTATCCAACAATGTCTGTACATTCTCATGTAAATTGTAGGAAAGTGTGAATTTATACTAACCAACATGATTAGCATTGTTTTGGCAGGAAAACGCACTTTATGTAGAGCTAAGACGCATGTTGGGAGGAATCGAAGACGGACTCCTGGAGCGAGAAAGAATTAGCCAAGTGGAAGCAAGAGAAGAGGTCTACGATGGAGCCGTGTCACGCCGCTATCGCGGATGCATTCTGTCCGGGTGATTTAATTGCAAGGATTTCCGTGAGAGGGTCCGCGATCGTGCCGTGGCACGTTGGACCTAATTACATGGATCTTGACATTCCAAAGGAAGGTGCGCGCTTGGTAATCAAGCACGCCGGGGCAAGCCCGCTGCATGTCGTGCCACGCTGGGGACAATTACCGGACGACCAAATTCCGTAGAGCTCACAGCACCGTGTCACGGAGGCAAGGTTCGCGATGCACTCCGTGGACACGTTGCTTGTTATTCGGGAAAAATTCTCACCAAAGATAAATAGAACACTTAGGTTTATTTTTAATTATTCGACTTGGTGGAGCAAGAACGCTGGTTACAAAAGTGCTGAGAGGACGAAATTCTTAGGGTTTTTCTCTATCCCTTTCTCCTTTCTTTCAATTGTTTGTATGATTTACACTCATTTAACGATGTTCAATCCACAAATGAGTGGCTAATTTCACTCTTGCTGAGGTTAAGAAACAATTGTAGTGGAATGCAATTGTTGATCATCTGACATTTTTTTATCTTTTCTTTCATGGTTGTTCTATTAATTCTTGTTCTACGTATTAATGTTTGGCCAATGTTAATGTATATCTAAAAAGTCCTAAGCCACTCGAGAGAGCACGAAACTGGGAAAGTTGTGAATTAATAGGATATGATCTGTTCTTTGTTTGGGAAAATTGAGAATTGATTTACCTTCTGTGATAGAAATATACCCCGAAAGTCGTATTAGTCAAGTTTGAATCGGCTTATGGCTAGAACATGAATTTCTTCTATCACGTAAAATGTAGGCGGAAGGTTCATGATTCTTAAGTTGGGTTAAATACCAGAGTTTCAACTAGTGTGCATAAGTTCCGACTAGCAACTTGAGAAAAGATAAACCAAGCTTATATCAATGATTAATTTCTTTACATGTTCGCTTTAGCTCAAGATGCTCACATTCATAGTTCGGGACTCACTTGTATATTTATTTTAATGAGTATGTACCAGATAACAAAATATAAAAACTTTCTTTCACATCAAGAAACCGCATTTTTAGAGTAATGAATTGACACTCCTGAGTAGATTTTGCCCTGTAGTCCACCCCCGTGGGATCGAGCACTTGGCTTACTTGAGCCACTTACTACTTGTTCGACCACGGCACTTGCGTGTAGTCATTCGATGCATCAACAAGTTTTTGGCGCTGTCGGACCTGGCAATCGCGGTTATATTTTTTCTTAAAGTGTTGGGCTTATTATTTCTTTATTTTAGTGTTGACAACTTGTCTTAGCCTCGTATTTTGCGTGATATCAGAGTCTGTTGAACACTGCAAGAGACAAAAGAGCCGTGGATCCATCCTTAAGAGCCGGAAAGACAATTCCACGCTAACTTGAGGAGTAAGCTCTGTAGATAAAAACAAAGAATTGCTCGACAAACAATCCCTGAGCAACCAGCGTAACCACCACTTGTGCGGGCAAAGGTTAGTGTTCCGAGGGAGATGGCAAGCCTAGGCCGGTTCGGCGATGTGGCAATCCCACATGCTAGCAATGCACGTCTAGCATTTGCAAACTCCGAGCTGAGGGAGGTTCGAGCCAAATGTAACATATGCAATTGCCGCACACAAGCGGAAGCTCATGTGGTCTCCCTCACGAGGATCCGCAACAATATCTTCAAAATTTTTGGAGATAAGGACACTTACATCCTCACTGAGTGTCAATGATTATGTCGCTTACATTGTTCCCATTTTCACTGGGAGAAGCCAAAGGTGGTTGAAAGTCGAGCCACCGAATTTATAACCACATGGGATGATCTTGCAAAGAAGTTCTTGATCCTGCTCTTTTCCTTCTAAATGAAGAAGACTTAGAAGTCAAATTCTAAGTTTTAAACAAAGAGAAGGGGAGAATTTGTATCAAGCTCGGGGAGAGATTCAAAATCGTTGTTGCGGGATTGTCCTCATCACCACCAACTAATGATGTGCCGGTGCACACTTTTATAGAATGTTTGGAACCCCACACAAAAATCTTGCCTGACTCATGAAATGGGGGACAAGCATTAGAAAAGACTTATGATTAGTTGTATACTTTGTTGAATCATATTTCGCAGGGAAATCCGGAGTGGAACGCGGACTCTTCAAGGGGAGGAGCAAGGAAAGCAATGGAGTCTTGTTGGATGGTTTTGCTGCCTATCGCCGCACGCATAGCCGCTTATGTGACCAACACAACACCCACTTCGGTAACATGAGCAGCTGAACGCCTCAAGCCCCCAGTGAATGCAAGTGGCAGCAAGAGACTTGGTGAAGTGGAGCAATGAACACTCACTGAAAGTGTTAGAGCAACTCGACTTATGAACTTTGCCTCCGCAATGCACAAAGGAATAATCACCAGTGGTAATGTACTACAATTCTAACCGGAGTGAACACCAATTTCTCGTGGGTAGCAACAACCATCAAGCGAGTTCGAGTCGTGGGTGCAAAGGGAATCAAGGAGGCGGGTGCGTAACTACCGCCGGCAGCATGCAAAACAACGATGCCCTCCTCCACCACCATCACCCACTATTGAGGAGATGTTCAAGACGATGATAGCTAACCAAGCTCAATTGGGCAGCCGACTCATGTTAAATTGGCAGCCGAGGTTAAGAATAATCGCTAGCTACCAAGGCGCTTAGAGTATCGCTAGCGCTTGTCGGAGCCCAAAACACCAGCCTGGGAGGAGGACCCCCGCCACGCACTTCAACCCTGCTGTGTGAACGCAGCGACCACAAGGAGGGGAGCCACAGCCTGGGCGAGGTGGAACTGCAAAGACCACCTCAACAATGGGAGAAAGTGTAAACGGAGAGGGAGCAAAGTGATGAGAGGGGGAAGAAAAGGGATGTTGAACTAACGTTAAAGAAACACAAGGAGGAGGCGTGTTTCAAAAGTTCGCCTGAGCTCAAACAGTACACATTAACTTACCTCTTGTCAATGTTTCAGTGTGAGTGCCGAAGTACGCCTGGGTACATTAAGGACATCGTGGCTAACAAAAGCAAGACTGAGTATGCCACTATGGCTCTTAATGAGCAGCACTTCCTGGGATACGTAACCGATTGCCCAGCCAAAGCTCAAAGACCCCGGGAGCTTTACAATTCACTAACAATCGGGCGTATATCCGAGCTCGCGGATATGTGATTTGGGAGCGAGTTAACTTGATGCCGACCTCGCATTCAAGAAGTCAGCTGGGGGAGTCCTAGAACAACAACAAGGATCTTGCAACTCGCGATCGTTCCTCGGCAAGCACCCGCATGGTATTGTGCAGGACGTGGGCCGGTGCAAGTCTGGCCCCCGATCTCCCAGATTTCATTGTGCCGGGACTTCGAGCGACGCCGAAGTCCCATTTATTTGTGACGTCCTTTCTTGGATACCTGAAAGCGTTGATAGAGTGGTCAGGGCGTACCACGATGTGCGGCACACGACAAGGTGGAGGTGTTCATGCGCAAGTGCCACCAAGCTCCGGTCATAGACGAGAACTCTCAAGTGATCGAACGTGTTTGAGCAAGCTGATGTTGCCTGTGGCGTCGAGTCCCGAGAGTTAATGGGACGCACCCCCGATGTAAGTGGGGCTTGGACTGGGTGAGGACGGTTGCGAGAAAACGTCCGTCACCTCAGGGGCGCGGAGTGAGCGTAATAACGCCGAGCCGCGATGGTAACCAGGCGCTGCACGGGAGGCAACCCGTGAATTTATTGTTGTATGTTGTACGTAGAAAAAGAAAAAGAAAAAAAGAAAAAAATGAAAAGAAAAAAATATATGTGTGTAAATATAAAAATAAAATATTATGTCAGGTTCTTCAACCTTGGGATTCTAACCAATTTCTTTGTGGGCGAGACAAATTTTAGTTGATCGGAAGGAAAAAGGCAAAAAATTGCAAAGGAGAAAAACGAGGTAAGAAAAAATTAAAAGTGGCAAAACAAAGGAGTCATGGCCGATGGCTCCGCGTGTCACTGAGTGAGGGCCTCCTGCTACTTCCTCCGGTGACACGTCAAGGGAAATTCTGGAATTTTTACAAATTCCGTAACACCCGCGGCGGAGGCCCCGTGTCACTGAGGGGGTGCTCCGTTCATCCCTCCGTGACACGTTGAAGTGTTATTCGCTGGGTCACACCGGGTCACCGAGTAACCCGCGCGAAATCCCCTTTTAACCCCGATCCTCCACGACAACCCTCCCAAAATTCCTCTCCCTCAACGTACAATTGACTTGTACAAAATTTCATCAAGTTTTCTTCCGTTCTTTAAATTAAAGGTATGTTCATCAACTCTATCTCAATTTCGCTGAATTTTTCTGATTTTGAGTACGAGGTATGAGTAAACCTTACCCTAGGTAGAAATTGAGCTTAAATTCATTCAAGTTATTGTTGATGAATGTTCGTAACGCCATTGTGATCGTACGAAACGACGTAGACATAAGCTTGATCGCATTTTTTTGTAAAATTGTGACTAGGGCTTGCAATTAGCCATGAGAAAGGGAAAACTTGTTGAATTGTGAATTCTTGTTGGTTTGTATATGTTAAGAGATGAGTTGGTCGTATTATATGTTAATAAGTTGCACCCACTGAGCTCGGGGAGGAAATTGTGGAGTACGTAAAAAATGGGTGGATGGCATAGGTTTGTGTAGGTAAATAGTTAGTCTTTTTTTTTCTTTTTTCTTTTCATTGCTAAGTGCCGAGTATAAAATTGTGATCGACGCAGATATTGTGTTAGTTGTACGAAGTCTGAGTAGTACAAATGAATTTACACCGCCGACTCTCTCAATGCACAAAGTATTGTTATTTGTATTTTTGTTTGTTTTTTCTTGTTTTTGTAAATTAGAAAAATATGTTCTTGCCGTAACGCCGTAATTGTGGCTGAAACCAAGTGTGGGGTGGCCTAGCCTAACCCAACCTTAGTCGAAGCTAAGTATAAAATTTGACCGACATTGGGACTCACCGCTCTATTTGACCAGTAGAACGATGTCGAAAGGTGCAAGACAAAGGGAAGGGAGCATCTACGCCGGGCGAAGAAGAAAAGAGATCGTGACTAACGTTGAGCAATTATCGATTCCACGCCGCCAACGCCACAATACAGAATCCGATGGGTGATAGAGGAAGGGAAGAAATGGTTCACAAAGCACAAAGAGAACAAGTATCTCGAGGAGCATATTGCGTGAGCCATTAGCAATGAGTTCCCCGCACAGCCACCGCATTGACACCGTCGGGTCAGCGCTTCATCTTTTTGAAGAGCCCAAGGAGTGCACCGCACTTGACTGGAGTTCTATCAAATTGGAACCCGACGCCCGCAGCCACACCATCAAAATAAGGGGCCGATTATAAATTTTGAGCCTCATCACCCGAATGCCATATCAGCTTAACACCGATGCTCATGTACTCCGGTAGCTGGAATATCACCTACCCATATGCGGATATCGACACACACTGTGTGGAGCTCATTCAATGCCACGCCTGGAGCAAAAAGATAAGTGGAGAGGGGCTACCATCGCCATCGTCTCTACCTACGATGAACAGAAGCTGTGATCCTGGATGAAGATAGTGTGTTCCTTGATTCCGTGGCATGACAACATGTCACCTCGATCGCTGTATGCCTGTGTATGCCCCTGGCTGAAAGGGCTGAGATCAATGTTGGGGCGGTGATCATAACCGCTACGAAGAGAGCCCTTGCATCAAGTGGCAATGTGTAATGGGTTTCATATCACACCACACATTCCCGAGGGGCCCGATGTGGAGGAAGAGGCCCTCGACTATATCCCGCAGATGGAGAGGCGTGCCGTGGACGCCACAAGACCAAGGCACCACACCACTCACGGCCAGCTTACACCAGCCGAGCGACATGCTCTGGGTGCCGCACACGGCCCGCATGTTCGGATTTGATGCTCACCGCGCATAGGCGGGAGGTCAACAACAGAGGATGAGCCGTGCGCCGACCTAGACTACCCTTTCGGCGAAATGCCAAGGCTTATGTCGTGTGGGCCCAGCTTTTGTGGAGCCCGTGGATGATGATGTCCCCACGATGAGGAGACACGTCGCGAGGGATTCCGATGTTGAGCCTGGACAGGAGGACGATCTGGGAGATCTTGCTACTGGAGACGAGGCACACCAAGAAGAATTGGAATATTTTGATTGATCAGGGAGTTTACCACCCACTTGTGTGCTTTGTTGACCGTATGGTCACCGGGGATAGTGTCTTGCTTTGCGCGGGGTGGGGAGAGGTTAGGTGGTGCTGGTTTTCTTGTCTTTGATTTGTATGTATATGCATGTCCCATTGTTGCGCTTGAAAGACCCCGTGTTTTTGTGTGTATGTTTCGTATTGTAAATATCATGTTGAATCTCAAGAAGCCGTTGAACGCCGGTTAGCTAGTGTGCAAATAGTTTTGTCGAAATCATCGATATTTTTATAAAAAATTTCGTTAATTAATTTTATGATTGGGTTTCTGAGTTTGTTTTCTGCTCTTTTACCGAGAAGAAAGTCCCATTGAACAAATCGTAAATAGTGACCGGTTCCTATGATGGATGGATGACGCACTGCCTTAAGGAAACAGTACGATAGAGTAGCTTTTGTCTTTAAATTTTGGTTTGTTTGGTTGTATCCCACGATGTTGCTAATGCATGGCAACTGAAATTCTTGTTGCGTGTTGTACATGATGTTTATAATGCAAAGGTGATCTCGTATGAAAGCATGCAATTTTGTACATATGTGAGATACTTAGGCTAGAGAATTCGATCTTGCAGATTGAGGCTTAATTTTGAATTCTTGTAATTAGCCGATTAAAGAAAGTTGCAGAATATGTCTTGAGTTGAGTATGTGCAATGAAAGTGTGGTATAGCGAGGTCTCGTTTATTCCATGCTGGCTGTGAAGTGTCTAGAACTTGCCCGGTGTATACGAAACGAAAATGAAGAAAGTGTAGTGTAGGAAAGGATTTGGGTGATCACGGCAAAAATATCATGCCCGCGATACGTTTTATAACTTAAATTAGTCTTATTGTCTAAGTTATTTTATACATTTTCATGTGATTTTATATGAATGTGAAGATATAAAATAACCAACATGATTAGTCTTTGTTTTGTAGGTTTTGATGACTTTGAGGACAATCTATGAGTTGGTGAAGTAGAGGTTTGAAAACGGAATCAACACGCGAACGTCGGCAAAGAGGAAGCACAACAGCCCACCCGCGCGTATTGCCGGCAACGTGCCACGGCAGTAAGCTTACGCACAATGTTTCACCCGCACGTTGGCAACGTGCCACCGCAGGGTGGCCGCGTCGCGCCAAGGAGGAGGCAACGCGTCGCCCAAGCAGCCGCCACGCGCTAATGCGGCGTGGTGCCGCCGAGGATGATTTTCGGTGTTGTCTCCAAACTGAAGTTACGATGCCTCCGTGTCACGAGGCAAGCGCGATACACTCCGTGACACGGAGCCGTCACGCAGCAAATTAAGCATCAAGCCCATTTGATTATAACAGGGACCCCTTAGTCTCTAATTCCAATTGGTCGCGATTTTATTCGGAAACTACCTGTAGAGTTGAAGGGAGAAGTGGGAGAACTCATCTAGGGTTTGTCAAATTCCCTTCTCATCTACCAATTCGTGTAAGTATGTAGTTTAGGAGTAGATTAATAGTAGTGTAGAGCAATTTTATGAACATGAATGGCTAGAACCCTCTTCCTCTAGGTTGAAGCCATGGATTATGATTGTGATTTTATGTAATTGTTTTGGAATTGCTATTGATGTTGTTTTCATCTTGCATTCTCGATTTGTTGGTTGTTTTTATGATTGATCACCATGAAAGCATATTTGTTAGCTTGGGTAATAGCTTGAGAAGGCATTACCTAGGTCAGGACATGAGAATGTAAGGAGCATGATTGTAATCTCGGAGAGATTCTCAGGTTTGATAGAAATATACCTAACACCGTGCTTGGTTGACACACGGTTGGGTGAAAGACCAACTTGGGATATCGCATCACCACTCAAAGAAGTAGTTGTGAAGCTGTGAGTTAAATGGTTAGACGCACGAAAGTCCCAATCGCTTCGTAAACCACAACATAATTGATTGCCCGCGACTAGAAAATTAAACTCCTCGCTCACAATGTCATAAAGAGTTGATTGTCATGCTTAGAGGCTCGAAAAGACCATGAACATGCAATTCCAGTTATGTGAAATAACAATTGATAGTTCCATGCTTATTCCATTGCAAATCGTAGTATCGCATGATTATCTGCTTTAACCTATGTTGCTCCTAGAGTACTTTCGTAATATTTCATCAATCATAAACTTAGACTTAATTACATCTCAATCGAAAATGTCTATCACCAACACTTAGATATTTAAGATCACACTAGAAATGGATAGTTAGCTTAACGGGTCCATCTCGTGGGTTCGACATTCAAGTTCTTAAAAAGAGCCACCATATTACTTGCACGACCCGTACACTTCATGACGCGCCGATGTGAAAAAGAGTCACAAATTATTGGCACTCGATGCGGGTGTGACGCCGCAGGCATTTCCTTTGTTTTAGCCTAAAGTTTTTCTCTTCTTTTTTTATACCCACCTCAATGTCAAATCTAGTTAGGCCCATTGAGCCTTTAGCCTATTTTTTTCTTTGTCGAAAAGGTGTAAACCAAGCTTAACCCCTTTCTTTCATTGTCCAGAATCTAATCCGAAGCTCTTAAGTGCTCAAGAAAAGTAATTTTCCCACGCGCAAAGGAGGAAATGGTGAAAAGAAAATAAAGAGAGGAAAAGCAAAGTGATGAAAGTAAAGAAAAAGAGTCAAAGGTGCACTTGTCTGGAATTTAAAGAAAATAAAGTGCATAACTTAATCTTTGCTGTTTAGTCTCGTGTGTTGTGTGCTTAAAGAAGTGGAGGGAATCTAAAATAAAGTAAGACTTCAAGATTGGGAGGAGGAAGGAACGAAATTTATGCCCGTAATGTGATGGGATGTATTGAAAGCGCTTAAGCATGCTAGTTGCTATTATTGGTTAGCCCAAGATATACCAGTTCCGTAGCTTACATTACAACCCGTTAAGTCCTACGTGATCTTACACGCGTCCTTATATTAGTGGATTAATACACTAGGAGGCAAGCTTATGGTTCATGATGCGATGCATGTGAATTTTTGGGAGAGAGAGTAAATTGTGTGTACATGCCCCCGCATGAAATGTTTCAGAGTCGCGGTGATAAAAGAAGGGAAATTTCTCTTGTGATGTGAGGGCACATGCTTGACGAAAAAAGGAATTGCAATGGATATCTTGGTCACTAATTTGCATGAGTTTGCCGACACGAGAGTCGATTCTGATGTTCAGGGAGGTCTTGATAGGTTAATGTTATTGTAATGATGATACTATGCATGTTTTCTTGATGATTTGTTTTTTTAATCTTTCTTTTCTTTTGCTGTTCTATTAATTCTTGTTCTTGCTGCATTAATATTTGGCCAATGTTAATGTATATCTAAAAGTCCTACTTTCACTCGAGAGAGCACGAACTGGAAAGTTGTGAATTAATAGGATATGATCTGTTCTTTGTTTGGGAAAATTGAGAATTGATTTACCTTTAGGGATGGAAATATACCCGAAAGTCGATTAGTCAAGTTTGGAATCGGTTTTCTATGGCTAGAACATGAATTTCTTCTTATCACGTAAATGTAGGTGGAAGGTTCTTGATTCTTAAATTGGGTTAAATACGAGAGTTTTAATCCAGTGCATAAGCTCGACTAGCAACCTATAGAAAAAGATAAACCAAATATATCGATAATTAATTTCTTTCATGTTCGTTTTAGCCTCAAAGATGCTCACATTCATCGTTCAGACTCACTTGTATATTTATTTTAGCCTCAGTATAAAATTAGATAACAAAATATTAAAACTTTTCTTCACATCAAGGTTCGTATTTTTAGAGTTATAGTAAAGTGACACTTGAGTAGATTTTTGCCCCGTAGTCCAGTCCCTGTGGGATCGATACTTGGCTTACTTGAGCCACTTAATACTTGTTCGACCACGTGCACTTGCGTGTAGTCATCCAGACAGACGAACAATCACCTCCTTTCCTTTTGGTGTCATGATACCTAGCGAGCAAAAAATCAATAACTTTACAAAATTAGTTTGTGAACCAAATGGCTAACTAACTAAGTGTGGAAGGTGCATAATTCACCCTACACTTATTTTTCTAGTGTATATGTGAGAATATGTTAAATAGGGTACTTAATAATTCCCCCATCATCATCTGATCTCAACAATCCAATTTAATTCACTAACTCATTCTACACCAAGTTCAAGAATTTTTCTTTCTTTTCAGCTCTCCTCTAGCTTTTAACTTTTAATCAAGAATAGACTATCTAGGCTATCCCTCTCACGTTCCTTCTCCAATTCACAATTCCATTTATTCATGTAATGGAGTAACAATATTAAATTCAATCAACCAACAATAAACAATTTACTACCATTAAACATGAATTAATAAAGAATTTCACCAACTCAAGCAATTGTTACATTCAAGAATTCAAAGCTTCATGTACTTTCTCTCTCTACAATTAATACACCTACCCACCAACATTCAAGAATTCAATTCAACAGTCCCACAAGTTCAAATCACCATATTCAACCAAGAATCAAGCTACCCAACAAAGATAACATACAATCATGGAAGAATTTAATATGTTAAGCTCATAAAATCCAAAACATGAAATTCAAGTTTTTCACCAACAATGGCAATTTGGGTTCTAAATCTTGGGAAGAAGGTTGTGGGAGCATGCTTGCATCATTAATCAAACAAGAGAGAATAAATATACTTACTTGAGTTGAATATGAGAGCTTCACCAACTTGTTGGAGAAGACAACAATGGAGAGGAGAGGGAATGGGAGTTACAGCCTACGGGAGAGAGAGAGACATTTTTGCTTTTTGTTTTTCAACTTTTTGAGGGAAAAGGATGAATGGAACTTTTAAATAAAAGGTAGGCATGGGATTTTATGTCATTTTAAGGTCTTTTGATTCAATATTGACTCAAATCGACCAACAATTTTTGTCCACCAAGCCTCTGGCGTGCCGCCTCCTCTATCTCACCACAGACTTAGAAAAAAGATTTCTCTAGAGAAAGGGGTTCGTGCGGCGCGCCCCCTGTAGCCTCACTTGAAAAAAATTTTGTTCTTCTATGATTTAACTCCTATCGTCCCATGCCAGGCGTCTCACCCCATACTTACACTTTTTAGCTCAATGTCCCAGTTTGTTGTTTCCTCTTACGCCCTATTCGTCTCTATAAAACAAATGAAAACATACAAAATGTTAAAGAGGATAGGTTTCCTCCCATTAAGCACCTTATTTAACATCGTGGCATGATATTCATGGGTTGCCTCCCAAGCAGCACCTGATTTGACGTTGTGGCACGACTATGGTTCCTGTCACTCCTTCATCCAAGTGGACTTGAGACCATACCAAGGATCTACTAAACTTGCAGGTAGCACTTGTTACTCTACTAACTGATTAAACCTCCAGGTTCTCCCGCTGGCTTCACCTTGAAATCCTCATAATGAGGTTGTATTCATGTTGCTTTGAACACTTCAAACACAGCCTCCTTACCATCTATGCTCACATATATGATGTCTGAATGAACATGTATGACTTGGTTGACGGTGTCTAAGAATCCTCTACCCAAAATAAGGGGAACTGCTTCATGTGCCTCATAGTCTAAGATTATGAAGTCCACTGGCAGGATGAAAAGTCCGACCTTAATCAAGACATCTTCAATGATTCCAACAGGATAGGCCAGAGACCGATCCACAAGCTGCAATTCACTATGTGTAATACCACAAAAACTCTAAGATCAAACCCGGGAATTGAAATGGAGAAAATAGGATTTTCTGCACCAGGTCACGGGATGAGTTGTCCAGTGACCCAGGGGCTGCACCACGAGACGTTGAGTGACTCGTGGGGAGGAGCTTGGATTGTGTTGGAATTTTGAGTTTTGAGGTGACCACAAGTTGTGGTCAGCACCGCGATTCATCGAATGGTCCGTGGTCAAGAGTTGACTGGAGACTTAATGTTTGGGTAGTGTGGGTAATAACTTGGTCACCACAAGCCGCGACGTCCCTCGCGGTGACCCTCAAAAATTAGAGTTCAAATGTAGGCAATGAGAGCAGACCATGAGTCGTGGTGATTGGGCACCAATCGTCCAGTCCCTCGTGGGGACTGGCAGTACGTTTTTTCCTGCAAATTTATTAAGGGATTTTTCGTAATTCCTAAGTTCCTAAGGCCTAAAAATGTCATTTTAATCTTAGAATATAGTGTTTTAATAAGGGTAAGTTCATTCTAGGATTATTCACTTCCATGCATGCAAGTCTAGAATCTCCTAAGGGTGATCAAGCCTAAATTCCTCAAGTTCTTCCCCAAATTCCCTTTGGGAAATCAAGGAAGTTGTGAAATCAGATTTCTACAGG
>JACEIK010015515.1:0-16982 GCA_018107945.1 Datura stramonium | reverse complement strand
CCCCCAGTTCAGTAGGGTGCATCATCTAGGAAGGTGGCGAACAGTGTCAAAACCGCTCCTACGCCTTGTCAGCATATCAGAATAAGGGAAAGTCCGCAGAAGTAGTTACAGATACATTATGAATTATTCATGTTACTCTTTGCATGTTGCTAGACCCAGAACCCCAATATTGGATAGATGTTTGTTCAGAGGAGATTGTCGATGTACGGTTTGAAATAGCTATAAGTATAAGGCTTACAAGGAATGCTAGAGGTGGAGGAGAAGTCAAGAGTTAGTGGTTTAGCCTCAACTTTAAGAAAGATTTATGAGCCTTTGAATGAGGGCTTTAAGCTAAGGGGGAGATGGTGAGTCTGTGAGACAAGTCGAATCTTGGGTATGCTAGCAGGGGAGTCCCAGCCTTAACAACTATGGTATGCCAATCCCTACAGGTTCAGATAATTCCTCTGATGTTTCAGTTGAAGCTACGCTCTACCCATTCTAAAGTGTAGACTTCCAGAATTTCTAGATAACCGCTTCAGACAGCGATGCCAGTCTCACCCTATGAATCCTTAAATCTCAGCTTCATGTCATAAACTAGTTGTGTGTGTTAACTCATGTCTTCTAGTATTCTCATCCCTTGAACTCAGTCTTTAGAACTTGCTTTAGCAGCTCAACAAATCAAATTACCTCATGTATGTGCTCAGTTTTAGATGTCATGAATGATTCATGTTTATGAGTCCCTTACTTTTAGTCAGACTAGATACCATGATTGTTGGTTTAGTATCAAAAAGCAAGTTGAGAACGATATCTCAATCCTTACCAGCTCAGTTCCACTGTGAGGAAATAGTTCCTTCCCAGTACTCTATCTAGTTCCATGTTAGTTTCATATATTTTAGTCCCTCTCATGTCTTAGAATGCATGTATGATTCAGAAATTCAGTTCAGATATGTAGTTTATCTCGGAGCCAGATACACCATTAGCATTCAACCCTTAGTATTCAGCTCTCAGGATTACAGCTCTTTGCTTAGCCCTTTGGCTCAGTCACTCCATCAATTCCAATTGTAAATGTTCAGTATTTGGGATACCAGTTCTTTCCCCAGCTTTTTAGTATGTTTAACCTACATTCAAGGACAAAGGTTCACAAAGGGGAGATATTATAACACCCTGAAAGTTTCTAAGATTAGACCCCAGACTTAAAGAAAGAATTCAATAGGAAGTGGAAAATTGCCTCATAACAAGTCGTGGTACGACCCGTTAGGTGACCCTACGAGTCGTGGTAAGATTCATGGCAAGCAGTCAGTGAATGTTCCTTTTTAGAGCTCAGAGGTAACGACTCACATCAAGACTCGTGAGGTGAGGTAACCAGTCATGGAGTCCCTCATTACGAACAGCAGTTCAGTGAGTTGGGGTAAAGTTTCAGTTGACTCGTCGAATCAAGTAACGAGTCGTTTGAGGGGTCATCGAGTGGAATTCAAAAAATGGTACAAGTTTGAGGCAGTGGTGACGACGAAAGGTACTGACTAGTCGTTGGATCAAGTAACGACTCATCCTATTGGTCGCGGGTCAAAGAAGCAGAATATGGGAAAATTACCCCAGTGGCAACGGATAGTCACCTTTAGCCGTGGTAAGAACAACCAACTCGTGGTGAGGGTTGTGGTCACCGGACGGGAAGATTTTTAATCTTAATTTCGAGGGTATTTTTGTAAAGTCCTATGCTCCTAGTTCTTAAATGACGTCGTTTTAGGTATTTTTAAGGTTGAATTAAAGGGGTTTTCACTAGACTAAGGCCCTCATTCTCTAAGTAAGATTTCTTCCTCTTCTTCTCTCAAGCTCAAGAACACCAAGGGTTTCTCTTCAAGGGCTGAAAATTCCAAGATCAGTAAGGGAGTCTTCTAATTATGTATGTGGTACTTCAACAAGGATCTCCTTTTATCCTTGTGTCCCAAAATTTTTATACTAAAACCCTAATCCATTGATCTCTAGAAAAGCATGTTCTAGGGTTTCAATCTATGCATGAATTCTCCATGTTTTCTATGGATTCTAAGACCGTCATGAGGAATATCCATGTATGATTACGAAGTTACTTTCCAATTCATGAATTTTGCACATAATATGGGAATATCATGATTATAGAAATTTCACCATAATTTAGCATAAATTTCGAAATAGGGCTTTATTAAATATTCACATGCTCTTACCATGAATTTGTTATATTTCTTAAATCATGATTCGAACATATAGGTTTTCATAAATCTAGAATATATTATTTAGTATATGTGTTGAAGCATGATTAGAACTTATGGGCATTGGTGGATATGAAATATGTACATGCTTTCACTATTATTTCGATGTATATGTTTAAAGTATGGCTTGGACCTATGGATCCTTCATTAATCTAGAATAAATGACCTATATTACGATTTGGAGATTTAAATTTCATGAATTTCAAGAACAAAGCATGATAAGGATCCTTCAGACTATTGGGCCTCTTGATAGTAGAAAGTAGCCTTGATCAGACTTTAATGAATTTAGTATATTGTGATTAGTTGAACACTCAGGTCTTTGATTAGCTGAAGTAGCTTAGACTAGATTAATGATGTCAGATTGGTACCTTCCATGTTAAAGTATAGTTTGGATTCTTAATAGCAGACCATGTTTCCCTAGTTAGTCTAGGATTCTCAATAGCAAAGAATGTTTCCCTTAGTAAGTCAAGGATTCTCAATAACAGAGAATGTTTCCTAGCCAGTCTGGGACTCTCAATAGCAGAGAATGTTTATCTTAACTAAGTCAGGGATTCTCAATAGCTGAGAATATTTCCCTTTGTAAGTCAGGGATTCTCAATAGCAGAGAATGTTTCCCTTGGCCCAGTCAGGGATTCTCAATAGCAGAAAATGTTTTCCTTAGTTCAGTTGTGGACTCCCAGTAGTAGAGAATGTCTCCCCTAGTTTACGAGGTCATACCTAGCTCAGTTTCATGTAGTCTCAGACTTCAGTTCAAATCAATCTTAGCAGAATTCAATCTCAGCTATCAGCAGATAGTCAGTATAGTGTATGATATCAGTTACAACTTCAGTTCTCAGTATATGTATAGTACATGACCCTTATGCTTCAGCTTGATTATACTTCATTAAATTTTTTCAAATAAAAGCTTCATGGCAATATTTATGTATCTCAGACAGGGTTATTGCATTTCAATTTAGATATATGTTCAGTGATGTACTCAATTTGCTTCCTTCCAGTATATTTGCATGTTTTAGTTTCTTTACATCTCCCCTATACTTGATACATTTTAAGTATTGATCGCATACTTTATGTGTTATATCATCTCATGATATAGATTAAGGTTTCCTGACTCATCCTCGTGTTTAGACATGCTCTATTTCCATCTCAGCCGATTGTGGTGAGTCCTCATCTCTCGAGGATGAGATCTATATTTTTCCTATTTCAGTTATATTTCAGTGTTTGGACTTTATGAGTTAGCTGGGGGCTTGTCCCAGCAACTCATCAATGTAGTAGAGGATTTCAGACTTGTATAAATAGATTCAACTTATGTTCAGAGTTTTAATAGATTCTGTTCTTATGGGTTTTGATTAGACTCTTTCAGTTATCTTCCGCTTAGTTATATTTCTGTTAGCTGTTATCTTGCTAGTTTTATGCTATGATCATGCCATTGGTCGAATTGGAGCCTCTCAGATTTCTTGTCCCGTGTATGATTCGGGCCTATGTTCGGGTCGTGACAATCATATATATGCTCAGTTTAGATTTCTTGAATGATTCGTGATTACGGTATCCTTTCCTTACTCTAAGCCTTATGTATATGCACCCATGATAGAAGTGATGGTTACACCATGTATGTTCGGGATGACTTCCTATTCATGCCTTAGATTCCCAGTAGGTGGAAGTTCATAAAGTACAGATTATTATCCAAGCCAAGGATACAGGAAGGTTCTTGGGTAGTATAAGCTTTAGAGGAGTCGCAAGATGATATAGTGATAGGCTTGAATGATGTGATGGTGTATCAGTGAACCATTGTGTTTTGTTATTAGTTACTCCTAGATTAGAACTTAAGGTCAAGTGATTGTAATGATAAGGGGAAGTAGTATTCTTGGGGGATAATTTTAGATTGCAAGAGGTCTAGTCAAGTTAGGCTTGAACATGGGGGAAGTATGTTGTTGGACTCAAACTTTAATACCGATAAAAGCTCAAAGAGGAGTGTAGGCTGAGAAGGTTGAGCATCAGAGACCGGGAGGTATGCTTCAGGGTATTAATATTCCTACTTGGATATGGGAAGAGATAAATATGGGTTTCATCATAGGATTGCCTCGTACACGCACATAGCATAATTCCCTATGGGTGATCCTGGATTGGATGACCAAGTTAGCATATCTCCTACCAGTCAACATTATGAATTTAGCTAAGCATTATACTAGATATTGGATTCGGGAGTTGTTGCATGAGTTCCATTGTCCATTATCTTGGATGGGGGGAGGGGTACTCAGTTTTCTTCCAAGTTTTGGAGGTCATTTCAGAGGGGTCTTGGTACTCAGGTCAAGCTTAGCACAACTTTTCACTCGCAGATGGATGGTCAGGCCAAACGAGCAATTTAGACTCTAGAGGACATGTTCAGAGCTTGCATGATTTATTTCAAAGGTAATTAGGATGATCACTTGCCTCTTATCGAGTTGCCTGTAATACCATTTATAACTTCCGCATTCAGATGGCTCAGTTTGAGGCTCCTTATTAGTGCTGATGTAGGTCACCTATTGAATGGATTTAGGTAGGTGACGTTACATTGATAGGGCCATATTTGATTCATGAGGCTATGGAGAAAGTTCGAATTATCAAACAAAGGTTGGAAACAGCTCAGAGTCATCCAAATGATTGGGGGAGAGAGTTTGAGTTCATCGTTGATGATTAGGTGATTCTGAAATTGTTTCCTATGAAGGGGTTATGAGATTTTGCAAGAAAAGGAAAGCTTAGTCCCCGATATTATAACACCTCAAAAATCCATAAGATTATACCTAGGAGTTGAAATAGAGAAAGCAGGAAAATCTGCACCAGGTCACAGAATGAGTCATCAAGTAACTTGTCGATTGACCTAACGAGTCATCAAATGACTCATCGTTTGAGAAGATCAGAATGTCTCCCAACAATCCAGCAAGTGACTCATTATTTGACCTAATGGGTTGTCAAATGACTCGTCATTTTGGAAAGATCAAAAATTTGAGTGGGGAATTGCAATGTACTTCACGAATTAAGGAAATGAGCCGTCAAATCCCTTAAGTGACTCATCATTTGACCTAAAAAGTCGTCTCCCATGAAGGGAGTGATGAGGTTCGCAAAGAAAGGGAAGCTTAGTCCCTGATATGTTGGTCCTTATAGGATCCTGGGGCGAGTTGGAAAGGTGGAATATGAGTTGGAGCTAACAACAGAGCTAGCTTCAGTTCACCCAATTTTCCATGTATCCCTGTTGAAGAAGTGCATCGGTGACCCAACCTTAGTTGTTTTGGTGGAGAACATAGGTGTGAAGGATAGCCCTACCTAAGAGGAGGTTCTGGTTGAGATCCTTGATCATCAGGTTCGGAATTTGAGAAAAAAGGAAGTAGCTTCAGCGAAGGTGTTATGGAGAAATTATCTAGGGAGCTAAGTAGGAATTGGAAGCAGATATAGTGGCTAGACACCTGCATCTTTTCCCTTTCGGTTCAGTTTCAGCATGAGTTATCAGTTCCCTCCTTAGTACTCTATTCAGTTTCATGTCAAGTTTATGTCCCTAAGTTCCTTTCATGTCATTTAACGTATGTATGTTTCATGAATTCAGTTTAGTCACGTATTTCAATCCGAAGTCAGTCGCTCCATCAGTTTTCAACTTTAGTTGTCCAGTTTTGGGATTGTAGTTCCTTCCTTAGCACTTCAGTATGCTTAATATACATTTGAGGATGAATGTTTTCAAGGAGATAATGTAACACCCCAAAAGTCCCTAAGATTAGACCCGAAGGTTGAAATAGAGAAAGCAGGAAAATCTACACTAGGTCACAGAAACAGTCATCAAGTGACTCATTGTTTGACCTAATGGGTCGTCAAATGACTCTTCATTTGAGAAGATCAGAATGTCTCCTAATGAGTTTTCAAGTGACTCTCTGTTTGACCTAATGGATTGTTAAATGACTCGTCATTTGAAAAGATCATAAATTTCAAACAATCATGATGGATGGTAGTGACGAGTCATTAGGACACCCCATGAGTCGTTAAGTGAGAAGCAGTGGGGAAAGTGAGGAATTCTGGTATACTTCAAGGATTAAGAAAATGAATCATCAAATCTCTTAAATGACTCATCATTTGACCTAAAGAGTCATCAAGTGAATCGTTGTTTACCTAACGAGTTGGCAAGTGACTCATCATTTCTAGTAGTATGAAATTTCCTGTCGAATTATTAAGGGTGTTTCATAATTTTTAAGCTCCCAAGTCCTAAACTACATATAAGCTTGGAAAGGGTGTTTTAAGGGGGATATTTATCCTATAATCTTCATTCTACTCCTAACATTCTAATTTGAAGATCAAAAACCTCTCAAGGCTCATAAGAAAAAGCTAGGGTTTCTTCACCCTCATCTTATCAAATTCTCTTTAGGTCTCAAGCCAAGTCAAGAAATCAGTTTACCCGGGTATGTGGGGTTTATCAATTAGGGGTTCTTCAACCCTCATTCCCCTTCTCCAATTGAAATCATGATCTCCTATTCCCCATGCCCTAATTTTGAATTTCTAGGGCTTTATTGGGTATTGTTGAATTCCTCCATGATTCTCCTATGGGTTTAGCTATCTTGATCAAATTGGTGATTTCATGACTAGGATTTTGTACTTCTATCAAGTCTTCTATGAAATTACGAAGCATAATTATGAACTTCTAGGGTTAAATCTCCTTCTATTGAAATCCCATGATTTTCTTATGATATTAACTCTCAATCTTTAAGTTATGTTTTATGATTATGATGTATGATTTTTACAATAACTCTCCATGAACTTATGAATTTCAAGTATGATGATTTTCTCAAGTATGTAAAGCTTCTACAAGTATCATTTTTATATTTATGGCCGACTTATGGGCCTTTTTCATGGCTAGTTCACAAATTTCAAGCATGTTCATGTATCTTATGATTTTAACTAACACATGTACTTCAAGCATGTTGCGTGATTTCAATACAAGCCATGTGCATAATTTCGAGAGCAATATCTAGCACCGAGTAGGTCGAGGGTTTCGGGAACCCAGGCCTTAGAACTACGTTCCAACATAGGACTATACTAATGTTACCTTTAGTGATCATGCCATGTCATCGTCCCTTCCCTTGGAAAGCTTGGAGTGGCTTTGCCCACTTGAGCGAGATAGTTGGAGCATCATGTAAGCTCTCTCATGATAAAGACTTCTCTCTCTACAATTTAAAAACTTCTCTCTAAAACTCTCTAGTTTCTAATGGGAATAATGATGTGGAAAAGGAAGGTTCAGTTCCCTGTTTAAAAATGTACAAAAGTAGGATACAAATTCTCCTCTTTTCATCCGGACTCTTTTATGCTTTTCTGACGGACCTCAGTTGCGAGTCACCGGCGTTCGCAGGTGCTAACCCGCGGTCCACCAGTCTGTCGCATCTGGTGGCCAGTGGCTTCTGGATCACTTCAACGTTGGCACCGACGGTTCACCAGTGCTGATCCACGGGTCCGCCAACGACCATTCTTCTTCATCATAGTAGGCATCGACATTTGGCCAGTTTCCTCTGATGGAGCGTTGGTCCTCATATCAATTTTCATGCTTTTTGCTCAATTTCATGCTTTCTCTACACAAGTTAAATACCTACAAAGATCAAGGAGAAAGAGCATAAAATCCACCTAAATGACTTGAAAACCAAACAAAAACTCACGTCTAAGAGCCTAATGAGTTGGTAAATTACCAACTCATCAGAGTTCACAAGTACAACTGCCTGCCGGTTGACTTGTGCGGTCATATCTTGGGCCAGCATCTGAAAAGCTGCCCTAGACTCAGCACGAGTCCCCTATTCATTCAAAGGGTCTGCTGGAGCTGGTAGGGTTGGCTGATGCCCATTTCCATTTCCATTGTCGTTCCTTCTCCCTTTGACTCTTCGGGGGGAATTTTCTACAAATATGCATATCACGAGTTAGAAGAATAGAGAGAGTTGAACTTCATAACGCAATATAGAACATGAAAGAAGGAAAGTTTCCTGAAACGTCTTGTAGCTTCTTCCTCATAAGTGTAGTGCACTTAAAACCCATGAAAAAGTATCTACTTAAGCGGCTTTTAGACTCGCTAGGACACACCAAAACCTGATTCTCTGATACCAAATTTGTTACAACCCGAGCGTAGACCCCGGACATAATACAGAACCTAGAACTACGAATGGATCCAAGCCAACTCATGGCATATGCATAACATAAGCATAAGCACACACGAAGCGTAATAAACATAATATAAGGCGTAAGCGGAAGTCTAAGATATCATAAAGCATCGAAACTAAGACAACAAGTCAAACTGCTAAATATCTATACATGATAATCTAAAAGCTACTAATCATAAGATGAGATAAAAGGACAACCCCCCCCCATCTAGCTCTAAAGTCTGATGTCCTCGGATGATGAGGACTCACCCGAAACTGAGACTAGACTTAACTGAGGCAAGAGCGAATCTAATGACAGGGCTAAGACTAATCACTCGAACCTATATCACGAGATGATATAGCATAAAAAGTACCTGAAATGTACTGAGTATGCAGGATAAGTAAAACATGATAGTAAAATGATATGTTGAAATCATGAGTATAAGATAAGCTAAAACATAAGTTTCTAATCATAAACTGAGTATAATGGCTCAAGGTTTTCAAAACTGAATCATAGAGCTTGACATGACTGAAATCACATGTAAAATCTCATAAAGAGTATATTGAGATAAAATATTATAAGTCATAATACCATGAACATGTATAAATATCATGGAAAAGTGGGAGATTCTTATAACGGACATACTCCAAGTGAGCATGCATGAAGCCTAGCTGGGAGATGTGTCCATACCTTGCTAAAAGTATGAATTATAAAGGCGTGATATCACTCATGGGCCGATTCGGGCATGGGAGACACTCTTAAAGAGGACCCTATCATGGTTACGGTGGCTCGTAGTTATGAGACTTGGGTGCGCTGGAACCCCAGCCTACTCAGCCCTAAATACTACTCTCAAATCATACATAGTGCTCATATTCATAATCATGAAACATACTTGATTTTGCATGGGATAGTTAGAAATTATGAAATTAATAAATTTCTTAACATATGTGAACTATCCATGAAAATAATGTTGAGAAATCATCCATGATACATAAGCTTGATATTCATGAGATTCATACATACTTGAGTAAAATCATGACAACTTGAAAATAGAGAATCCTGAGAGTTTTTCATAGAAATCATGTAAGTATAATCATAAAACATAGATTAGATCATGAGAGAATCAAAATCATAAGAGATCATGGAGTTTTTCATTAGAAAGGGTCTAGCCCTAAAACCTCATAAAAATCATCACTAGAGACTTGAATTCATGAAATGGAGTTTGAATTGGGTATGAGAGGGGAAGGAATCTCCCATTCATGACCCTACATACCTAGGCTTGATGAATTCTTGATTTGATTAAAGACCTAAGAGAAATTGAGAAGAGGAACCCTAGCTTCCTTGAGAATCCTTGAGAGATTGATCTCCAATCTACAGTGTTTTAATAGGAATGAGAGTTTAGGCTAAGTTTAACCCTAAATACCCCTCTTAGGAAACCCAAAACGACCTCATTTAGGAGTTAAAATCATAAGAAGTTATGAAAATACTCCTGGGAAATCCCATTAAAAATATGCCCATCAGTGACCACGACTCAACCTACGATCCGTAGGTTCTCATCACGACTCATACTAAGTCTCATGGTTACTGGTCCCCTGTTGATAAATCTCTGAATCCCTTCCTATAAACTCATGGTATGACTCATACCAAGATACCAAAATTCGTTACATGTTGCTCGTACCTTCCAAGCCAATTTGGTCATTCTCAGAACCCATCCTACCACGGGCACTCACCACGACCTGTATCACCTTACCATGGGTCGTACCATGGCTTGTGGTTACCCAAAAATTTCAAAACACTTCTCTGAATCCCTTCCCACGACTCCTCAATACGAACTATAGAATCTTGGTACGAGTCGTGGGATCCTATCATGGTTTCTTGACCAATTATGTTTGATTCCTCTAGACCTCATGCCACGACTCACAGTACGACTCGTACCACCATACCACGAGTCATACTGAGAGTCTTGTTGAGGGAAATTTTTAGTTTTTTTACTGGTTCTTACTCCACATCTAGGGCCTAGTCTTAGGGACTTTTGGGGTGTTACACCATAACGGAAGTTTCACGCCCCACCTTGGGAGGCATGACTGGCACCTAGTGCCCTACTACGATCTAAACTGACCTGACTGAGCTTATGCACCTCTAGTGCAAGCCTAATCTTTAAATCAAGAAACCAAACGGCTATATCTCGGCTGTAAACACAGCCCCCGGTCGACAATACCTTATAGCCACATGTAAAGGAAAATGGCTAATCAGATACAGATAATAACGGGGAATACTATACGGGCCGACAAGACCACCATGACGTCTAGTTATAACTGTAAAGTAAATCCAGCACTAAACTAAGCTATGGCCGACAAGGCCGATAACTAACAGCTAAACAAATCCCCACATGGCCAACACGTAAAATAAAGCATACACAGGCCCCACACGGCCAACAAAGCTAACCACAGGGAATCTAAAACAATCCGCAAGCCTCTAGGAGTGATATAATGGTCGATACAAGGCCCCGACCAACCCATAATCTGTACAAACAAAAGGAGTAGACCTTCTAGTTATTAGCTCTGGAGGAATGGAGCTAACTGCCCTGCTAACTCTGGCTAAAAGCTAAGAAGATCTTGGTCCATGTCTATCGGCACCTGCAGGCAAGTAGTGCATCGCCTCAGAAGGGAGTCAGTACAATATGTACCGAATATGTAAAGTTGTAACTGTAAATAATTGAATGAACTAAAATAATATTGAAAGTAACAAAAATAAAAGAATAAAGTTACTACCTGACTAGCTGAACTTCCTGTTGTCTAATCTATCAGTAACTAATGCAAACAAGAACCTTACCTGGCCCCTATAAGCCGAAAGGTACAACCAGCACAGAATAACCCACCCGGGGCCCCCATAAGCCTTGGCGAGTACAATTCAATCTAAGTACCTCAACAAGGTCACACTGAGTCATCTAGTAACTATAGTCATCCTACCATTCCCCTGGGTCTGAAACAGAGCCTGCTCGGCCCCTGAACTGTTGCTGTGTTTGAGTCCAGAGGACTCTTGGTATCTACACCCCAGGCACCATACTCGACGGAGGTGTGGTGCCGATATGGCATATAATAGTCCAGCCATGGAATGAAATTTATGAGTACCTGGGACCCCATCTTCATCCCTCGCGGACGGCATACCGCTCCTTGGAGCAACGTCATCTTGCCCCTAGCAAGCATTGACACAGTTAGTAACCCTGGGGTTGGTCATGGAAGGCTACACAGGGCAAAGTCAATCCCAAACTAGGCATAGAATATTGGTCTCAGCTAATGGCAATAGCTAATAATAATAGGTTTACTTCTAGCTCTATTACTGGGATTCAAACTGAGTTACAATACTAAAGAAACTAACTTGTCGAACGAATTTGCCTTAACATACCTGCATCACCGATTCCTGATTAACTGGCGAGTTTCAGTTTGTATACAATAGCTCTTTCCAACTGTAATCGTACTACTGAGAGAATGAGACTAATTTCAGTACTAAATTCAACAAAAACGATAACTATTAATACTAATATTAACTATATTTTAGCTTAACAAAATACGGTCGAAAACGTATAATTTCCCGAGAGTTCAGAAGGGAGAAATGCTTACCTGAAGCCTGTGATCGTATAGAAATCAGTTTGGAGAAATTCTGACAACCTTTGCTCGGCGGGGCTATGATTTCCTGAGCGAATTTCGAGAAACTAACTCTGTAGTAATGCTCCTTTCAGGCTTATAATTCGATACCTGAAGTTAATTTGAATTTAGATGGTGTTTGGCAGCGTAAACGGTAGAAAATAACTTGAATTCTTGGTATCTCTCTTTCTCTGGCCGAACTTGAATTGGAAAATGATTCAACTAAAGAGACTTTATATATATACTTGGGTGGTGGACAGGGAGTCCGTGGGACGGACCCCAACGCACCAAAATACGGGTCTGCTGTGGAGCCCATCACGGAGGGGGAGGGTCTATGATACGTTGCCCTATTTGGCAGCTTGTTCGGCCTTTTCCCTGGCTCCCCCGATTCTTCACTCGTTCGACCTTTTTTCGGGACCTTTCTCGTACGCGTCGTACTCTAAAACTCTTGAATAACGTACGAATACACCGACTAAATGTTAAGAACTTACGGGGCGTGACATCCTCCCCCCCTTAGGAACATTCGTCCTCGAATGTCAACTACAACCTATGGGAGTTTAACTCTTTCAATTACTGTTCTAGAAAATTTTCGGTAGAGTCTCCCTGTAATATGGACTATCTGAAAATTTTGAAACACAAAAAAGTCCAATACAGTCATTTCTCATAACACTATAACAACTCTTTCACAATAAGATGATAGATAACTAAGCATTACCTATAACATAAATTATAGAAAAATAACCGAACCAACAACTTTACCTCAACTGTGTAATCTAAATTAAGCTTGGAATAAATGAGGATATCTGAATCTCATGTCATCCTCGGCTTCCTAGGTTATCTCTTCTCTATTCTTGTTTCTCCACAGTACCTTAACAGAGGTGACATATTTAGTTCTCAACCTATGAACCTGCCGATCTAATATGGCCACTGGAACCTCTTCGTAAACTAATTCCTCAGTAACCTGGATTTCCTTAACGGGTATAACTCAGGATGGATCTCCTATACATTTCCGTAGCATCGATACATGAAAGACCGGGTGAACAGATTCCAATCCTGGAGGCAGATCTAGCTCATATGCAACTTGACCTACTCTCTGGAGGATTCGATAGAGGCTAATAAACCTAGGGCCAAGCTTTCCCTTTTTACCGAACCTCATCACGCCCTTCATTGGTGAAACTTTTAGAAATACCCAGTCGTATACATTGAATTCCAAGTTTCTATGCAGTACATTAGTGTAAGATTTCTGGTGGCTTTGAGCTGTCGGCAAGCGCTCTCTGATAGGTTTTACTTTCTCCTCTGACTGATGGATTACATGTGGTCTAATTAACTTTGATTCTCCTACCTCGAACCTACCGATTGGGGACTTGCACTTTTACCCATATAAGGCCTCATATGGTGCCATTTGAATCGTTGAATGATAACTGTTGTTATAAGCAAACTCAATAAGGGGTAAATGTTCATCCCAGCTGCCCCCGAAGTCTAGCACGCATGCCCGTAACATATCTTCGAACTTCTGAATTGTACATTCTGCTAGTCCATCTGTCTGAGGATGAAATGTCATACTCAGATTAACTTGTGTTCCCAAGCCTCTCTAAAAAGACTGCCAGAACCTAGCTGTGAATTGTACCCCTCTTTCAAAAATGATAGATACTGGGACACCGTGTAATCTAACTATTTCCCTGATATATAACTCGGCATAATCCTCAGGTGAGAAAGAGGTCCTAACTGGCAGAAAATGAGCTGACTTCGTCAATTTATCGACAATCACTCAGATGGAATCAAATCTGCGCCTGGTACGGGGTAATCCTGTCACAAAATCCATATTGATTGCCTCCCATTTCCATATAGGCACTACTATATCCTGTGTCAATCCTCCGGGTTTTTTATTCCGCCTTTACCTACTAGCAATTAGGGCATTGTGCTACAAATTTTGCACACCCTTTTTCATTTTCGGCCACCAGTAAATCTCTTTTATGTCATGATACATCTTTGTTGAACTTGGGTGCAGAGAATAACGGGAATAATATACCTCTGCCATGATCTGATGGTTAAGTCCTGCCACATCTGGAACGCAGAGGTGACCCCTATATCTCAAAACCCCATCCTTAGTTACCTCGAAGGTTGGTACTTCTCCCTGCTGTACCTTATCTCTGAGCTGTGCTAAATGAGGATCTTCATACTGCCTCTCTTATACTTCTACAACTAGGGATAGTACTGCAGTATTCTGAATCACTGCCCCGTTGTCTCCCGAATCTACTATTCAGACGGCTAGGCCGACTAACTGATGCAATTCTCGGACCAACTCCCACTGTTCTGGTTTAAATATTCTAAACTGCCCATGGATCTATGGCTGAGGGCATCTGCTATAATGTTGACCTTTCCTGGATGATACAAAATGTTCACGTCGTAGTCTTTTAGCAATTCTAACCAGCGACGCTAGCAACGCTGTCGTAGATTCAACTGTTTGTGAGTGAAAATATACTGGAGGCTCTTATGATCAGTAAAAATGTCAATGTGCACCCCATATAGGTAATGTCTCCAGATCTTTAAGGCGTGTACTACTGTCGCTAACTCCAGATCATGAGTGGGATAGTTCTTCTCATATTTTCTCAACTGCCTCGAAGCATAAGCAATCACCTTACCATACTGCATCAGTACATATCCTAACCCAACACCTGAAGCATCACAATACACAGATGACCTACTGATCCTTCTGGAAATGCTAGTACTGGCGCTAATGTCGATCTATTTTTTAGTTCTTGGAAACTCTGTTCACACGTTTCAATCTAATAAAATTTAGCTGCTTTCTGAGTTAACTTGGTCAAAGGCGCTGACAAAGTAGAAAAGCCCTCTACAAACCTTTTGTAATACCTGGCTAACCCCAGGAAACTACATACCTCAGTCAGAGTTGTAGGTCTAGGCCATGTCTTTCCTGCCTCAATCTTCTAGGAATCTACCTGAATACCAACCTCTAACACAACATGGCCCAAAAAGGCTACAGAATTTAGCCAAAACTCACATTTAGAAAATTTTGCGTACAACTAGCGATCTCTGAGAATTTGGAGCACTATTTTCAAATGATCCCGATACTCTATTTCTGAACGAGAATACACCAGAATATCATCAATAAACATTATCACAAACAAGTCCAGATACGGCCTGAAGATGTTGTTCATCGGATCTATGAACATTGCAGGAGCATTCGTCAACCAGAAGGACATGATTAAGAATTCAAAATTTACATACCTGGTCCTGAAAGCGGTTTTTGAAATATCCCTCTCTCGAACCCGAACCTGATGGTACCCAGACCTTAAATCGATTTTTGAGAAATACTTCACCTCCTGTAACTGATCAAACAAGTCATCTATTCTGGGAAGCGGGTATTTGTTCTTAATAGTGACTTTATTTAGCTGTTGGTAGTCTATACACATGCGGAGAGAGCCATCCTTCTTCCTTACAAACAGAACTGGCGCACCCCACGGTGAAGTACTCGGCCTAAAAAATCCCTTATCTAACAGATCTTTCAGTTGTTCCTTCAATTCTCTAAGCTTGGTAGAAGCCACTCGGTATGGAGGGATGGATATAGGCTGAGTACCTAATAATAAGTCAATGGCAAAATCGATCTCCCTTTTTGGGGGAATACCAGGAAGTTCATCTGGGAATACGTTTGGAAATTCATTGACTACTAGAATGGACTGAAGAGTCGGGGACTCTGCTTGAACATCCTGGACCCTGACAATATGATAGATTCAACCCTTTCCTATCAACTTTCTAACCCGAAGATAGGATATAAACCTACCTTTTGGCGTGGCTGCATGTCCTTTCCGCTCCCATACTACCTCCCCTGGGAAGTGAAACCGGACAGTCTTGCTCCAACATTCTACATTGGCATAACATGGTGCTAGCCAATCCATACCCATAATTGCGTCAAAGTCGATCATTTCTAATTCCACCAAATCTATTGAATTCTGGCGACAAACAGCCTCTACTGTACAATCCCGGTAGATCCTTTTAGCTATAATAGAATCACCGACGGGTGTAGACACTGAAAAAGGCCACTGAAGCAATTCTGGTGTGATGCCGAATTTTCGAGCTACAAGTGGCGTCACATAAGACAAAGTGGAACCTGGGTCTATTAAAACATAAATAGAATGAGAGAAAAGTCCAGCATACCTGTCACCACATCCGGCAATGACTCTGAATCCTATTTCCCCAGTAAAGCATAAGTGCGATCTAGACCGGTGCCTGAGCTAGATTCCTCTAACCTGCCTAAGCCTCTGTCGGCTGGAGCTGAGGGCCTACGCCCTGCTGGGGATTCTGGGGCACGTGACCCTACTAAAGATCTATCCTGTCAATCCCGATCACTCCGACCCCTGGCTGGACAATCTCTCATCAGGTGACCCTCTTGTCCACAGGTGTAACACGCCGAAAAACCATACCTGCATGCCCAGAATGATGTTGACTATAGATAGGGCAAAGTGGCACTGTAAATCTACTCTGCTCTGACCCCCTCTGTTGTTGCGAACCCGATGGTTGTGAGCTCTCGCCAGGCCCTGGTTGCCCCTGATGGCCTGGTCTACCACCCTATTACTGTTGTGGAGGTGGGGGTCTGGGTAGTCAACCTGATAATCGTGGTCTGCGTCCGCCCTGAAACTCTGCCTGAGTGTCACTCGGTCTAACCCTGCGGTGCTGCTCCTAATTTGCCCTATCTATCTCCCGCTGCCGCTGCCTGATCCCTTCGATATTCTGGGCAATGTCCATGTCCTCTTGCAAAGCAGCCATAATATAAGTCTCTACGTACTCTGGAAGTAGCCCAAAATAAATCGGTGCACCCTACCTGGCATGGTATCTACAAAAGCCAGTGCATATCGAGCTAAAGAGTCAAACCTCGTAGCATATTCCCGGACATTCATTGAACCCTACTCCAGATGTAGAAACTAATCGACCCGGGCCTATCGGATTTCTCATGGAAAATAGTGGTCCA
>JACEIK010015513.1:0-15212 GCA_018107945.1 Datura stramonium | reverse complement strand
AGATTACTATGAATATAAATTATTAGTATATTATATATGGCAAAAATTATGTAATCACATTTTTATGAGGTTACCTGTAAATATTTTTCAAGTGACCTCTATAAAAATTGTATACACTTTCGATGTATATCAGTTACTACAATCATAATATTGATGAAAAGGGGTTACCTTTGAAATTTGGTATACTTCAATGTGCTCGTTCTGGTAGAAAATACATAGTGTAATAAGGTGTCATTTAGTTGAGTATCATAATAACAATACATAGTGTAATAAGGTGTCACTGTGTGGAGTACCATAATAACACATTCATGTTATTGTATTTCGAACCATGCATGTTGCACCTTGACGAGGCTGGGTTGCTGGTAACTTCTGCAATTTCCACATATATCCCAGTGAGGAAGAATGTGAAACCAACTACTCCTTCTCAAAACTATAGATATAAAATAATGAGATATTTTCATTTGAATCTTAATTCAATATCTTATGATGTTTTGATGATTAACAAATAACGTATAAGTAACAATCAATGTACAAAAAATATTGAAAAAGATATATAAGGATTAGGTCTTTAATGGATCTCCAAAAAGAATTGGTGAGCTCCGTTAAGGAACTGGTGAAGCTGACAACAATGATGCATAATGTTGGGAGAACTAGGTCCTTCATACAAGACTAAAGATAGTTTCGCTTACATAGAAGAATCTGACGCGCACAAAAGAAAACCTTGGAATAATTGGAATTAAGGCTTAATTGAATTCTACAAGAAACATAAGGTCAATACATGAAAACATTACAATAATTGAACACATGAAATTAGATTGGAATAAGGAGAACTTTGTCGTACACGTTATTTCAAATCAAGTCAGATACGGATTAATATCTTGGATGTCTTTATCAAGGAGAACTACAGAGGACATTCTATTCCTATAAAAAGAACAACATTGATACTTTGGAGAATTACTACTGATAAGAGAGAGATTACACATGTAGAGAGAGATTTATACGAGAGCCTTGAAAAAGAAGAGTCAACTTACAACGAGAAGAGCATGTTCCTACCAAGAGTTACTTATATTGTTCTTTAGATATAATAGTTAGATTATTATAGTCCTTCATTGTACACTTATTACATTCATAGTGATTTGTATTAGGTATTGATTTTGTATTGTAAAGTCTTCAAAGACTAGGTAGAGTCTTTGAAGAAGTTGGAAGAGATACCAACAATTAGGGAGAATTGTTGAGGATTGAGATAGGTGTTATTAGAGACAGTTCTTTAGGTGTATAAAGAAATATAACCTTAAATTACTCGAATTATAGAAGAGAGATTGGAAAAATTCTATTGGATATTGGTTGTGGTTTTTTCCTACCTTGAGCTAGGAGTTTTTCACCTAAAAATCCTTGTGTCAATTTATTATTTCGCAATTTTCTTCTTTCTTAGTTACCAAACCAGGTTGTGTTAGTTTATAGATGGAAGTAAGATAAAAATTGGTATAATAATAAGTTCATTCAAAAGAGGCTAACACTTAGAAAGAAAAAAGATTGTTGCACTTCCAAGAGTTCAAGAAGGACAATCAATTACAAGGTCACTGATGAGTTGGTAATTTACCAACTCATTTGGTTCTCAAGCAAGAGTTATTACTTTGTTTTCACATCATCTAGAAAGTGTTTATGCCTTTTCTCTTTATTTGTGCAGGCATTTGACTTAGACAAAGAAAATAGAAGAATTGAACAAAAATTCACTCTGTTGGAGGCAAAGGACATGCACGCACATTGGCACCTGTGAAACACAGGTGCCATGCAGTTGGTATTGGAAGGTTACTAATTTGAACCTACGAAGTACAGGTTGGTACCTGGGGAATGTAGTTACCAAAGCAAATGGCTTTCAAGTAACACTACTTTAACCTGCAAAGAACCTGCGTGCCGCAGCACATGACCCAGATGCTGGCAAGGGAAAAATCATTCAAATTTGGCAAAAAATGTATCTGAGAAGCTTCCAAGGGCAAATAAGAAATGTTGTGCAAGACGAATGTATAGATTTTTACCCCAATAGTAGAATTCTCACTAAGTTATCATATCATAGAATTGGATATTAACAAGAGATATAGAGAGATAGAGAGTAGAGTACATTTTCCTTCTTCTTCTTCTTCTTCAATTTAATTAGGTAATACACCATTGTTGTAGATTTTGAAAGCTTAATTTGTTATTCTATATGATGATGATTGAGGAATTCCCATGGGTATAATTTCTCTTTTTTCATTCATGAGTAGCTAAATTATTAGTTAGGAATATGTGAATGATAGGTTTTTAAACTTGGTTGGGTGTTGATGATTATTTCTTAGATTCAATTTATAAGAATAAATCTATTATTTTCTCTAAGTTTTAATTGAAAAATTAATGGTTGCAAATATTGATTTAGCTTGCTTATCTTACTTTTGCTTGAGAGACAGAAGTAAGTTTGGGTGAGGAATCAATAGTGAGGATTTGGAGTATAGATGTGTGGGCTTGAGCTAGAGATAGTCAAGACCCATATCTCCACTCCATTAAAGGGTAGAGGCTATAAATAACTTAACCCTTCCTCAAGCTTTGCGGCTAATTTGTGATTGTGACTTTGGGTTTGAGGAAAATTCAAAGAAAAAGCACCCTTGTGGTCGAAAAACAAGAGGGTGTAGTGTATTCATTACTATCATGCTAAAAATTGGGTTTAAGACATTTCAATCAACCCCAACTTAGTTGATACCTCATCAATAGAACATCCCTAGTTCCTCTCATTAATTGCCACAAATTCCATTTGCCAAATTTCATTGTACTATTTGAATTCAATATTGTTTAACTTTTTCCCCCAATTTTTATTTTTCTAATGTTAAACAATGATGCGTACTAGTTTTAATTAATTTACAATTTTTTAGTTATCTCTCTCAATTTATTGTGGTATTCGATCCCGACATACGTTGGGTATTTTATTTTTTCGACAAGGACCACTGCCACCTCCTTTAAAAGGGTGAGATATATTGAGCATTATAAAAAAATGGCATCGTTGCCGTAAAATTGAATTTCAATTTCCATTAGTTTTTTAGTTATTCAAATTTATTTTTGCATATTGTATTACTTTTACTTTTTTTTGTGTTGTTGTCGATTGCTTAGGTGTGCAAGAATGAGCCACCTAGAATGGCAACCAACAGACACCGAAGTATTTTCATGTGCAACATCTATCCAACTGATGAATGAAATTTGGAGAAGGAGGAGAAAAGAGATGCGACGTTGGTGAAAATAATGATTTAGATTAGGGTGTTAGCAAGGTGCAGGAGGGGCTCTCATCTGGGGTACCAAGGTGCAAACTGTAATACCCCAGAAAGGGCTAAGAATAGACCCAGGAGTTAAAATTAAAAAGTGCAGAACACTAGCAAAAATATCACAGAACAGACGACCTTACGACTCGTGGTAGGAAACCACGAGTCGTCATATGCAGTCATGGTTGGGAAGTCAGGGAATCAGAGGAAACAATGGATGGTACAACAACCCGTTGTCAGTAACAACGATCCGTTGTCACCTGTCGTTGGGAGGTTGGGACTTAGGCTAAGGAGGAAGACACTGGCCATCCCACGATTTGTGGTGAGAGATAATGACCCGTTGTTTCATGTCATTTCTTGTTGGTTGAAGTTTCTAGTTCATTAAACAGATGGAGATCACGACTCTTGGTTGCCACCATGAGTCGTGGTGAGGATCGTGGAAAGAGAAGTCGGATTTGGTCAAGGGGCTGATGACGGTCGATTCAACAACCCATGGTTTCTTGTAACGACTCATCCTGTCGCGTCGTGGGAAGGATCTGATACATTTCATGAGGCAATGCACCCAAATAATCGATACCACGAGCCATGGTATGTTACCATGACCTGTTGGATAGGTCGTTGGTCCGTCCGGGTCAGTGTTTAGGGAAATTATTTTAAGGGTATTTTCGACCTTTCCTGATTTTTAGCCCCTAAACTACGTCATTTTGGTTATTTCCTGAGTGTAATAAGAGGAGTTAAGTCCATATTGTATGGCCATTCTCATGCAAGGATTCTAGAGAGGTTTTGGAAGATTCAAGGCCTTCTTCCCCAAATATTTTTTCTTCAATTTCCTTGTGGGTGTTCAAGGAGTTTTAAGTTCATCCATTCCCAGGTATGTAGGGTTTTAAAATGGGTGAAATTCTTCCTCGCCCATGCCCAAATTTCAAATAAATTCAGGAATTTCCCCTATTCAAAATCCATGGGGTTTTACCCAAAGCGTGAAGATATGATTTCTCTTTATGGATATGATTTAATTGATTTTTAATTATTGAATTATACATGTTTGGTAGGTTTTGTATTATTTTCTTCAAAATCATGTTTCAATCTTCTTAAATCTAAATTTCCCATATTTAAATGTTCATGAAAGTCATGATTTATGATGAATATTCTTTATTTTAAGTTATTGATTATGGGAATGCATGAATCAAAGTTACCCGTGTTTATGAGTATACTTTGAAATAAATGAGTGTGATGAAGTATTGGGCAATGCCCATATGATGACAAATGATTTACGATTTATGAAACGAATTCTCATGATTTATCGATTTATGATGTTGGCCGGTAAAAGGGGGCCTTGATTCTTTGCTAAGCATGTTTTAAAGGGGATCAATGATGATAAATGTTATATCTTAGCCAATGAATTTTTATGCATGATGTTAATGACTTATGTATGAGCCTATATGCATGTTTTTGGGAGCCGGGTCTAGCACCGAACAACCTGGCGTTCAAACGACTACGCCGGTGTCTCATAACCACGTGCCACCATGGGTTGTAAATGTTTTGACGTACTGATAATGATCCCCTCAATTGTGATATCACACCTTATGCACGACCCTCTCCTGGTAAGCCAGGTTCGGCTCTGCCCACTTTAGCGAGAAAGTGGGGCATTATGAAAGGCTCTACAATGATGGTGTCGGTTATGACGAGTCCTCCCATTGTTCCGCATGTTTTTATGCATTTTTATGTTTATGTTATTGGCTCAAGTTATATTATGATAAATTTAATTACGAATATGTTAATGAATGATTATGAATGATTTGAAAGCCTTATATTTTATTACAAAGAATTTTGATGGAAGCATGACATCCTTCTCTTATGAATATTTATGAGTTTACTTTTAAAATATCCGTTTTACTTACCTTGCATACTCAGTACATTCCACGTACTGACTGCATACTCTTTATACTATATTGTTTCATGATTCAGGGTCCGGATCTCAGGCTCACCCTCATCCTTAGTCATCTCAACTTATGACTTCAGCTTATTAGTGAGTCCGCATGTTTTGAGGGTTCTTTCACAGACTTTCATTTTGGTTACATTTAGTTTTGGTCGGGTTAGTTGGGAGTTTTGTCCCATCAATCCATCTTATTTATAAAGGCTTTTGGACAAGTATGTAGTATACAACTGTGTAAACGTTGGTATTTCATGATGCTATGTTACAATTACATTTCCACTATAGTTTTATGATTATTGTTCCACTGATTTGAATGAGATTAGTCGTATGCATGAGCCATGGGTCGACTTGGGATCCCTTGCCCCGTGTCTTTGATCCGGGTATACGTTCGGGTCATGACAAACTTGGTATCAGAGCCATAGGTTTGAAGTGTCCTAGGGAATCCAAAAGCAATGTTCGGTAGAGTCTTTTTCATGGGTGTGAAGCGCGCCACACCTATGACAAAGAGGCTACTAAACATTCTAGGAAATGTTCTCTTCGTTCATGTTTTATTTCATGCGATGAAAAGCCGTTCCACCCTTCTAATTTGTGCGATTCGCGATTGCAGAATTATGGCTCCTAGAATAATGAATAGAAGGAGGAATAGAAATGATGAAGGCCACAGAGATGGCAATGATCATGGGCATCAACAAGCCCCACCTGTTTCGGAGCACCAGGCACTATTGCCAGCTGCCCACGCCGAGTTTCGGGCGGCAATTCAGATGTTGGCACAGGCCTTGACTGCTCAGGTCAACCAGCAGGCTATTGCGCAGGTTCCACAGAATGGCAACGCGGCGGCAACTTGGATTTAAGATTTCTTACGGATGAACCTTCCTGAGTTCATGGGATCGAAGGTGGATGAGGATCCATACGAGTTTGTTGAAGGGATCCTGAAGGTCACTTAGCTTATGGGAGTGACAAGTGGGGAATGTGTGGACTTAGCCTCTTATCAGCTAAAGGAGGTCGCTTATATTTTGTACAAGCTATGGAAGGACAACAAGGTAGCGGGAGTGGGCCCTATCAGTTGGGAAGAGTTCCAGATGGCCTTTCTTAATATATTCTTCCCTCGGGAAATGAGGGAATTGAAGGCAACTTAGTTTGTTAACCTCAAACAAAGAAAGATGACAGTGCTAGAGTATTCACTTGAGTTCACTCACTTGTTGAAATACACCCCAGAGTTGGTGAAGAATCAGAGGGGAGGGTGAGCCGATTTGTTCATGGTGTGGCTGGTTATTTAGACAAGGACTGCAGGACTACCATGCTTCACCAGGACATGGACTTTCCTCGCATAGTGTTGTATGCCCAGCAGATGGAGGCACCTCATGTGAGGAACAGGGAGGAAAAGATGACTCAGACATATAGTAATGGGTTTTCACATTAGAGGTTCGGCGGTGGCTACCGTCCACAGTTTTAGCAAAGGTCACTAGCCCCAACACCATCATCAGCTAGTGTTCCATCCAGAACCAGAGGTGATCAGAGGAGCATGGCTTCAGGGTCGAGGGATCGTAGGGGCACCTAGTTAGAGTATACCTCTCCAGCCTACGAAAAGTGCGACAAGAGTTACATCGGGAAGTGCCTACTCGGTTCGGATGTCTGCTTCAGGTGTGGTAGATCTGGGCACAAGCGCGAGCATGTCCATATGCCAGAGAGGGTGATGATAGGGGTCGAGCACAGACCACCGAGACAGCAGCAGCTCTAGCCCGTTCAGCTCCACAGAGAGCATCTACTAGTGGGGGAGGCGGTCAGCGCCAGAACTGATTCTATGCCCTTGCCTCGCGCCAGGAGCATGAGACTTCTCCAGAGGTGGTCACTGGTATGTTGCATGTCTTTCATATTGATGTTTATTCCTTTCTAGATCCGGGAGCTACATTGTCTTTCGTGACTCCTTACATTGCTAGTAGCCTTGGAGTTTGTCCCGAGACCTTGTCAGAACTATTTTAAGTTTCTACCCCTGTCGGTGACTCGGTTGTAGCTAGACGGGTCTATAGAGGGTGCTCGGTCACTGTGTTGCATAAGGTTACCTCCACAGACTTAGTAGAATTGGACATGACTGATTTTGACATCATTTAGGTAAGGATTGGTTGTTTTCATGTTATGCTTCAATTAATTGTAGGACCCGTATCGTGGAGTTTTGTTTTCCGGGTGAGTCAGTTGTGGAGTGGAAGGGTAGTTCATCGGTGCCAGCAGGTCAATTTATTTCCTCTCTTAAGGCTAGGAAGATTATCTCTAAGGGGTGCATGTACCACCTAGTTAGGGTTAAGGATACGGAGTCTTAGACCCCGACTATTCAGTCAGTTCCAGTGGTGTGCAAATACACGGAGGTGATTCCCGAGGATTTGCCAGGTGTTCCTCCAAAAAGGGAAATTGATTTTGGTATTTATCTATTGCCAGATACATAACCTATTTCTATCCCTCCTTATAGAATAGCTCCAGCTGAGCTAAAGGAGCTGAAGGAGTAGTTGAAGGATCTATTGGACAAGGGCTTCATTAGACCGAGCCAATCCCCAAGGGGTGCACCAGTTTTATATGTTTGGAAGATGGACGGTTCCCTTCGCATGTGTATTGACTATCGGCAGTTGAACAAGGTTACCGTTAAGAATAGGTACCTCTTACTTAGAATCGATGATTTGTTTGACCAGCTTTATGGTGCCAAGTGCTTCTCCAAGATTGATCTCAGGTTCGGGTACCATCAACTTACAGTTCGGGAGAGTGATGTACCGAAGACTGCTTTCAGGACTCGGTATGGTCACTACGAATATGTTGTTATGTATTTTGGGATAACTTATGCTATTGCAGCTTTTATGGAACTGATGAACAGGGTGTTCAAGCAATATCTGGATATGTTCGTGATAGTGTTCATCCACGACATTCTTGTATACTCCTAGAGCGAGAGGAGCATGCCACTCAGTTGAGAATAATGGTACAAACCCTCAAGGATCGTCACCTGTATGCAAAGTTTAGCAAGTGTGAATTTTGGATGAACAAGGTAGCATTTCTGGGTCATGTGGTATCAAGTGATAGCATAAGGGTAGATTCCGAAAAGATAGAGACGGTGAAGAATTGGCCTAGATCGGTAAATCCTTCGGAAATTCGGAGTTTCTTGGGCCTAGCTGGCTAATATCGGAGGTTTGTTGAGGGTTTCTCATCCATTGCAACACCTTTACTAAGTTGACTCAGAAAAAGGTGAAATTCCAATGGTCGGATGCTTGTGAGAAAAGATTCCAAGAGATAAAGACCAAACTCACATCAGCACCAGTGTTGACATTACCCGAGGGTACCGACGACTTTGTTGTCTATTGTGATGCTTCAAGAGTCGCACTGGGGTGTGTGTTGATGCAGCATGGGAAGGTAATAGCATATGCCTCGAGACAGTTGAAGGTCCATGAAAATAATTACCTGACTCATAATCTTGAGTTGGCCGCGGTGGTGTTTGCATTGAAGATATGGCGACATTACTTGTATAGAATCCACATGAATATATTTATGGATCATAAGAGCTTGAAGTATGTGTTCACATAGAAGGATCTAAATCTTCGGAAAAGAAGGTGGATGGAATTACTTAAGGACTATGACATGAGTGTCCTTTACCACCCGGGCAAGGCTAACATGGTTGCGGATGCAGTTAGTAGACTCTCCATGGAAAGTGTGTCTCACGTGGATGAGGGAAAGAAGGAGTTGGTGAGGGATTTCCATCGACTCGCAAGGCTGGGAGTTAGATTGATCGATTCGACTGATGGCGGGGTTGTTGTGCATAACGGGTCAAAATCGTCCTTGGTAGTTAATGTTAAATCTAGACAAGATGAAGATCCAATATTGAGAAAGCTGAAGGAGGCGGTGTGAAACTATATGGTGGAGGTTTTCTCCCAAGGGGGAGATAGTGTGCTACGATACTAGGGTCGACTATGTGTTCCGGACGTCGATAATTTGAGAGTTTGGATATTGCATGCGGCACATGGTACCAGATATTCTATTCATCCAGGATCCACGAAAATATTGCGGGATTTGTGGAAAATCTATTGGTGGGATGGTATGAAGAAAGATATTGCGGAGTTCGTAGCCAAGTGTCCAAACTGTCAACAAGTGAAAGTCGAACATCAAAGGCCAGGAGGGGGAAGAGATTAATATGGATTTTGTTATAGGCCTACCTCGTACTCGCCGACACTATGACTCCATTTGGGTGTTGGTGGACAAGTTAACTAAGGCTGGACATTTCCTACCAGTCAAAACCATGGATTCAGCAAAGGGTTATGGTAAATTGTATATTCGGGAGTTAGTTCGACTTCATGGAGTTCCCTTGTCTATTATTTTAGACCGAGGTACTTAGTTTACTTCTCAATTCAGGCGTTCTTTTAAAAAAGGACTTGGGACGCATGTTATGCTCGGTATAGCCTTCCATCCGCAGATAGATGGCTAGGGAGAATGAATCATTCAGACCCTTGAGGATATGTTTAGGGAATGTATTATGGATGTTAAAGGTAGTTGGGATGATCATTTGCTCTTGATCGAGTTTGCTTATAATAACAGTTACCACTCCAGTATCCAAATGGAACCATTCGAGGCTCTCTATGGATGGAGGTGTAGATCTCCCATTGGATGGTTCGAGGTTGGTGAGGCATCTATGATAGGCCCAGATTCGGTTCATGAGGCGATGGTGAAGGTACAGTTGATACAGGATCGGTTGAAGACCGCTCAGAGTCATCAGAAAGTGTATGTTGATGTGAGGAGGAGAGATTTGGATTTTTATGTGGATGACTGGGTATTTCTAAAGGTATCTCTCATGAAGGGAGTCATGAGGTTCGAAAAGAAAGGTAAACTCAGTCCCCACTATATTGGCCCTTATCGGGTTTTGAGGAGAGTTGGTAAGGTGGCGTATGAATTTGACTAGCCATCAGAGCTATCTTTGGTTCATCCCATCTTTCATGTGTAACTTTTGAAGAAGTTCTTGGGTGATCGAGCCTTGGTAGTTCCGGTAGACAACATTTGAGTGAAGGACAACCTCAGTTATGAAGAAATTCTGATGGAAATCTTAGATCGTCAAGTCCGTAAGCTAAGGAACAAAGAAGTAGATTCAGTTAAAGTATTATGGAGGAATCAGCATGTTGAGGGAGCTACGTGGGAAGATGAGGTAGATATGATGGCTAAATACCCACATTTGTTCTCTACCGGCTCAGTTCCAACTTGAGGTATCAGTTTTGCCCTATGAATCTATTAGTTTTCATGTTCAGTTTATGTGTACAAGTTTATTTTATGTGTATGAATGCATATGTGAAGCATGAGATCAATTCAGCTATGTGGATTGATTCGGAGTAGTCATTCCGTGAAAATTTCGGTTAAAATAATCAGTATATAGCTATGATAAATTGTATGTCTCTATTTACTTCTTGTTTCCTACATTCGAGGACAAATGTTCCCAAGGGAGAGATATTGTAATACCCCAGAAGGGGCTAAGAATAGACCCAGGAGTTAAAATTGAAAAGTGCATAAAACTAGAAAAAATATCATAGAACGGACAACCCTACGACTCGTGGTAGGATACCATTAGTCTTCATATTCAGTTGTGGTTGGGAAGTCAGGGAATAAGAGGAAACAACGGATAGTACAACGACTCATTGTCAGTAACAACGAGTCGTTGTCACCAGTCATTGGGAGGTTGGGACTTAGGCGGAGGAGGAAGCAACGGGCCATCCCACGATCCGTGGTTAGAGACAACGACACATTATTTCAAGTCGTTGCTAGTTGGTTGAAGTTTCTAGTGCATTCAACGGATGGAGACCACGACTCGTTTGATGCCACCACGAGTCTTGGTGAGGCTCGTGGAAAGAATTTTGATGCAAGCAAGACATCTTTCTCTTATGACTATTTATCAGTTTACTTTACTTTTAAAATGTCCGTTTTACTTACCTTGCATATTCAGTACATTCCACGTACTAACCGCATACTCTCTATGATGTATAGTTTCATTATACAAGGTCCGGATATCAGGCTCACCCTCATCCTTAGTCATCTCAGCTTATGCCTTCAGCTTATTGGTGAATCCTCATGTTCCGAGGGCTGTTTTATAGACTTTCATTTTGGTTACGTTCTGTTTTGGTTGGGTTAGTTGGGGGTGTTATCCCATCAAACCATCTTATGTATAGAGGCTTTCGGACAAGTATGTAGTATTAAGCTGTGTAAACGTTGGTATTTCTTGATGCTATGTTACAATTATGTTTTCGCTATAGTTTTATGATTATTGTTCTACTTATTTGAATGAGATTAGTTGTATGCATGAGCCATGGGTCGACTTGGGGTTCCTTGTCCCGTGTCTACGATCCGGGTATACGTTCGGGTTGTGACACCAACCATGACTCTCGGAATCCTCTTGATGAGAATCAAGGTCAGAACGATGAATATATAGCTGAGTTGAGAAGTTAGGAAAGCAAAAAGTCCTCACACTAAAAAATTGAAAGTATGCTTGAAATTGTATTGAAACGGTTGGTCTCCACTGACTTGGGGATCCAAAAATTCAAAGGTGATCTTTTCGAGCATACTCGAATAGTTAAAGATCATGAAATCTCTATTTGAAATCTAGAAGAAAGTATGAACCATTTAGAATCTCAAATGAAATTTGGAGTAAGTGTGGAAGTGAAGGGCCTGCTTGTGGAAAATGTCACTCCAAGTTCAAAAGGTGTTGATGAAGAATACATAGAGCAAGATATTGACGAGTTTTTCTTTGAAGAGTCATTGTAAGCCAGTCTCTTGAATAACGATGGCGAGGGCGTTGAATGGTAAGAAGAAGCATGTCATTCCATAACCGGTCTTGGGTCCTACTCTTACCAACCGAAGAAGCTTTACCTTGATCTCAATAATTGGAAAAATTCACTATCTCAGCCATCAATTATTGAACCTCCTGTGTTGGAGCTCAAACCGCTGCCCACTTTTTTGAAGTATGCTTATCTTGGTTTACTTGAAATTTGTCGGTGATCATCTCGGCTAAACTAGATGAGTGTCAAGTAGAGACACTATTTGTAGTCTAAAAGAAGCACATTCGAGTAATCAGTTGGACTGTTGCCGACATAATTGGTATACCTATGGGCATTTGTACTCATAAGATCAACCTTCAAGAAGATTGCAACCCCAGTTGAGCATCAAAGACGTTTGAATCCATGCATGCAAGAGGTGGCTAAGAAAGAGATTATCAGGTGGCTGGATGCGGGGGTCGTGTACTCAATAATTTATAGTAATTAGGTGACTCCAGTTCAATATGTGCGTAAGAAGGTTGGAATCACTGTGGTTCCAAATGGGAAGGATGAATTGATGGCTATGCGGTCGATCACCGGATGGAGGGTGTGCATGGATTAAAAAAAATCCAAATTCATGGACCAAGAAGGATCATTTCCCAGTCCCATATATTGATAAAATGCTAAATCGACAAGCCAGAAGAGAATATTACTACTTTTTGGATGGGTATTCCAGGTACAATCAAATTTTGGTTTCCCCGAAAGACCAAGAAAAGACAACCTTTACATGCCCCTATGGTACGTTTGCGTTTAAGAGGATGCCACTTGGGCTTTTGAGATGCCGTGGTTTTATGGTGCTTTTGATGCTTAAAACATAGGAAATATTCTTGTACTTGGGTGTTTTTATACAAATGTGAGGTGCTTTTACCTTCTCTTAGGGAAATCGGGTACGAGAGTTGGATTGTGGAAAAGGAGCAGAAAAATTCTAGAAAACTGACAGGTTGAAAGCCTCAATATGAACCGTACCATTTTGGTATGAGCCATACCTAGCACTCGTAGGCTTAAGTATGACTCATGGTACAAGCCATATGAAGGAGTTGTAAAAAACTTCAGAGGATGTGCACTTGCAAAAGCTCCTGGTACGAGTGAAAGCCCCAAATCATGATGGAAAAATATGAGTTGGACCGAGGAGTCATGATAAACTTCAAAGAACATGTCAACTGGAAGATCCCAGGGTACGAGATGATTCCATGAGTTGTACCACTAAGGTACAGACCATACCAAGGACTCGTGGTGAGATTCAGAGGATGCTAGATTTTAGAAGTCCAAACCACGATAGGAACATACAACTCATAGTGGCATTGTATGACTCGTTCCAGCTTCCAGAACTTGATAGATCTAGATGTTGTATTTCATACTACGTATAGAATCCATGGCTTGTAGCACCATGTTACGACTTATAGGACGAAGCGGCAACAGTTTTCCTATTTAATTAGGAAAGATTTTCATTAATTGTATAAATACTTTTAGGTTAATTTCTTTTAGAGAGGATAATTTTTTTAACTTGTATTCAGAGTTTTGGGTTTGCTACATTCTTAGAGAGAAAATAATCGAATACTTTGAAATAATTCATCATTGTTCTTGGATTTTTGATAAGTAATTATACCATTGACTCTTGGGTTCTTTCATTAATATTGTAAGTCTTCAATTTTGTTTTCTTCCATAGAATCTGATTTCATTCTTGCAATTAGTTAGACCATTGCTGAGATTATCGGTATCCCTCCAGGCATATGCACCCACAAAATTCAGCTTGAGCCAAACTGTGTACCAAGTATAGAGCATCAACAAAGACTGAATCCACCCATGAAAGAGCTGATGAATAAGGAGATTATCAAATTGATGGATGCTGGTATTGTCTATCCTATTAGTGATAGTAAATGGGTAAGTCCAGTATAATGTGTACCAAAGAAGGGTGGAATTACACTGGTGCCAAATGTGAAGAATGAGTTGGTCCCAACAAGACTTTTTAAATGTTGGTGTGTCTGCATGGATTATCGAAAACTCAACCATTGGATACAAAAGGACAACTTTTTGATTCATTTCATATACTAGATGCCTGACAGATTAGTAGACAGAGGATGATATTGCTTTTTTGATGGTTATTCTAGGCAAAATTGGGTCTCCCTAGCCATGGAGGACCAAGAGAAAATCACCTTTACATGCCCTTGTGGGACTTTTGCTTTCAGGAGAATGCCCTTTGGGTTATGCAATGCACCAGCCATATTTCGGTGTAGTGTGATGTCCATCTTTTCAAATATGGTAGAGGACACCATTGAAGTATTCATGGAAGATTTCTCGGTTGTGGGTGACTCCATTGAAGATTGCCTTGAGCATTTGAGTAAAGTGCTGAGCAGGTGTAAAGAAACCAATGTAGTACAAAACTAGGAAAAGTGCTATTTTATGGTCAAAGAGGGGATTATGCTAGGCCATAGAAATTTAGGAAAAGGTATAGAGGTGGAAAAAGCTAAAATAAATGTGATAGCCGGATTTCCACCACCCAATTTTATCAAAGGTATCTGAAGCTTTTTGGGGCATGCAAGTTTCTATAGGAGGTTCATTTAGGACTTCACAAAGATTGCACAACCATTTTGTAGGTTACTTTAGAAGGAGGTGAAGTTCATTTTTGATGACACATGTTTGAAAGTGTTTGAATTCCTGAAGGAAATACTTACCTCAACTTCCATTACTGTAGCAACAGAATGGTCTATTCCGTTTGAGGTGATTTCCGATGCCAATGGAGTTCCACTAGGTGTTGCCTTGGGCCAAACGAGAGCAAAAATATTTCACCTATCTATTATGCCAGCAAGACACTCAAATCAGCTTAGAAGAATTATACGTGACTGAACAGGAGCTGCTAGCAGTAGTTTTTGCATTTGAAACATTTTGGCCATACTTGCTCAAAACTAAGGTGATTGTCCATATTGACCATGCAGATTGTGGTATTTGTTGTCAACGAAGAATGCTAAACTGAGGCTAATAAGAAGGGTATTTTTTACAACCCAAAAATAGGCCCAGATCGACACACGGGACAAGGAATCTTGAGAGGCCCCAAGTCGACCCATGACACGATCATAGCATAACATTAGCAGGACAACAACTAACAGAATCATAACTGAGCGGAAGCTAATTCAAAGAGCCAGTCAGACCAGATTACAGCCATTAAAATCAGTTTTTAAAGGA
>JACEIK010015511.1:0-15352 GCA_018107945.1 Datura stramonium | reverse complement strand
ATTTTGATCTTAATCTAAATTAGCCCAACTATGATATATGCTTTATGATATAATTTATATCAAGTACTTATTATCAATTTATCACATATAAGGTATATACATGTTTTATAAGTATGCATGAATTTCACAATTTACGGATTTATGATTATGGCCGACTCACGGGCCTTATTTCATGGCTAGTTCACATATTTCAAGCATGCTTATGATTATGATGATTTATCTATCCCATGAATCTCATGTATGTTTCCCCATTATCCTACGAGAAATATATATGTTTTTGGAGTAGTATTTAACACCGAGTAGACCCGAGGTCCAAGCATACCCCGAGTCTCAAAACTACGAGCCAACATAGCCATGATGGGACCTCCATTACGACTGTCCATTTTTTTCTCGAATGGGCCTTTCATGAGTGATATCATACCTATTTTCATGGTTCTACCCTTGGCAAGGTACGAACACCCTCCCGACTAGGGGTTTACAAGTCAGGCTCTATGTGTGCTCATATGGGTATGTCGGTTATAAGAATCTCCCATTGTTCCTCATGATTTATGCATGGTTATGATTATGTACTTTGGCTCAAGTCATGCTTAATAATTCTTTTCTTTTATAGTTATGAATATGATTGATTGATAAATATTTTGAAAACCTTGAGCTCTTATGTTTACACTATGATATTTATGTTATGATTATGTTGTCCTACTCTTATGAACTCTTATGTATTTTAACTATCCATTATACTTACCTTGCATACTCGGTACATTTCAACTACTGACCATATACTTTTTCTGTAACGTCTTATGATACAAGCTCCGATATCCAGGATTAGTCTCGCCGCTAGAAAAACTCCCGGTGTTAGCTTTCCTCAGTCCCAGTTGGTGAGTCCTCATCTTTCGAGGGCCTTTCTATTCAAACATGTTCAGTATTTTTAGTTTCAAATATAGTTAGTTAGTTGGGGGCTTGTCCCATGAACTCTTTAGTGTTACAGCCTTTTCGGACATAGTTATATTCAACTTTAGACTTGTGCATGTAATCAGATGTTATGTTTGTTTAGACTTCCGTTATGCTATTTATGATTATCTTCCAAATATGATCGACTTAGATGTATGATACAGGCTCCGATATCCAAGATCAGTCCCGCCGCTAGACAGATTCCCGGTGTTAGCTTTCCTCAGTCCCAGTTGGTGAGTCCTTATATTTCGAGGGCCTTTCTATTCAAACATGTTCAGCATTTTTAGTTTCAGACTATAGTGAGTTAGTTGGGGTCTTTTCCCATCAACTCTTCAGTGTTAGAGCCTTTTCGGACAGAGTTGTATTCAACTTTAGACTTGTACATGTAATCAGATGTTATGTTTGTTTAGACTTCCGTTATGCTATTTATGATTATCTTACACTTTAATATGATCGAGTTAGATGTATGATACAGGCTCCGATATCCATGCTCAGTCCGGCCTCTAGACAGATTCCCGGTGTTAGCTTTCCTCAGTCCCAGTTGATGAGTCCTTATCTCTCAAGGGCCTTTCTATTCAAACATGTTCAATATTTTTAGTTTCAGACTATAGTGAGTTAGTTGGGGTCTTGTCCCATCAACTCTGCAGTGTTAGAGCCTTTTTGGACATAGTTGTATTCAACTTTAGACTTGTGCATGTAATCAGATGTTATGTTTGTTTAGAATTTCATTATGCTATTTATTATTATCTTCCACTTTAATATGATTGAGTTAGATGTATGATACAGGCTCCGATATCTAGGTTCAGTCCCGCTTCTATACAGATTCCCGGTGTTAGCTTTCCTCAATCCTAGTTGCTTAGTCCTTATCTTTCGAGGGCCTTTCTATTCAAACATGTTCAACATTTTTAGTTTTAGCCTATAGTGAGTTAGTTGGGGTCTTGTCCCATCAACTCTGCAGTGTTAGAGCCTTTTCGGACATAGTTGTATTCAACTTTAGACTTGTGCATATAATTAGATGTTATGTTTGTTTAGAATTTCGTTATGCTATTTATGATTATCTTCCACTTTAATATGATTGAGTTAGATGTATGATACAGGCTGCGATATCCAGGTTCAGTCCCGCCACTAGACAGATTCCTGGTGTTAGCTTTCCTTAGTCCCAGTTGGTGAGTCCTTATCTTTCAAGGGCCTTTCTATTCAAACATGTTCAACATTTTTAGTTTTAGACTATAGTGAGTTAGTTGGGGTCTTGTCCCATCAACTCTTCAGTGTTAGAGCCTTTTCAGACATAGTTGTATTCAACTTTAGACTTGTGCATGTAATCAGATGTTATGTTTGTTTGGACTTCCTTTATGCTATTTATGGTTATCTTCCACTTTAATATGATTGAGCTAGGTGTATGTTCGTGCCATGGGTCGACTTTGAGCCTCTCAGGGTTTCTTGTCCTGTGTCTCGATCCGGGCCTATGTTCTGTTCATGACAAACTTGGTATAAAAGTATTAGGTTTTGAAGTGTCCTAGGGGGTACGAAAGACGCGTTAAGTAGAGTATTTTTCGTGGTTGTGAAGAGCACCACACTTGTGAAGAAGAGGCTACGAGACCTTTAGGAAATGTTCCCTTCTTTAATGATCTATGTCATGCGGTGAAATGTCTCTTTATCCTTCTAACTCATGATATTCGCGTTTGCAGAATTATTCCTCCCCGCAGGGTTAACGGAAGAAGAGATGGAAATGAAAATGGCCACTTGGGTGGCAGTGGAGATGGGCTTCAGTAGGCTCCACTAGTCCATGAGGAGCATACCCGATTTGGTTGCCCACGTAGAGTTCAGGCATCCATTTAATTATTTGCTCAGGCCCTGACCACCCAGGTCAATCAGCAGGCGGTAGTGCAATGTCCCTTAGAATGGGAATGCGGTGGCAGTGAGAGTTAGAGATTTTCTAAGGATGAACCCTCTCGAGTTCCTTGGATCGAAGGTGGACGAGGATCCACATGAGTTTATCGATGATATTTTGAAGATTCACCCAGATCATGGGGGTGACTCGGAGAGGAGTGCACTGACTTAACCTCTTATAAGGTGAAAGGGGTTGCACATATCTAGTTCAAGTAGTGGAAAGATAGTAGGACAGTAGGAGCAGGCCCTATTGGTTGGGATGAGTTTCATACCGTATTTCTGGAGCGGTACTTCTGTCGTGAGATAAGGGAGATTAAGGCAGCGGAGTTCCTGAACCTGAAGCAGGGTAACATGACAGTCCAAGAGTATGCTCTGGAGTTCACTCATTTTTCTAAGTATTCCCTAGATCTAATGGCTGATCAGAGAGCTCAGGTGAGCAGGTTTGTACATGGAGTGGTGGACTACCTGAACAATGATTGTAGGATCGCTATGCTTCATCAGGATATTAATTTTCCCCGAATAGTTTTGCGCGCCCAGTAGATGGAGGCAGTGCATCTGAGGGAGAGAGAGGCCAAGAGGGCCAGGACGAATAGTGTTGGGTTCAATCAGCAACGATCCGGTGGTGGTCACCGCCCTCAGATTCAGCAAGGGTCATTAGCCCCATCCCTATCATCAGCTAGTGTCCTGTCCCAACCCAAACGTGATCAGAGGAGTAGAGCGTCAGGCTCGAGGGACCAGGGGAGAATTTTAGGAGATCTCACTTTTCTAGCCCGTGTGAAGTGTGGCAAGAACAACCCAGGGAGGTTTTTAGTTGGCTTAGATGCTTGTTTCGGGTGTGGCAAATCCGGTCATAGGCTTAGAGATTTCCCTTCAACCAAATCAGGCGATGGTGGAGTCCGTACCACATCCGCTAGTTCAGCAGCTCAAACAGCACATCCCTTCCAACAGGGTGCTTCTACTAGTTCCTGGTGACCAGCAACAGAACAAGTTATATGCCCTTGTAGCTCGATAGGAGCAGTAGACTTCACCAGATGTGGTCATTGGTACGTTACAAGTATTTCACCTTGATGTTTATGCGTTGTTAGACCAGGGGCTACTTTTCCTTTTGTGATGCCCTATGTTGCTAGTAGTTTTGGAGTCAATCCCGAGATCTTATCAGAAACCTTCTCAGTCTCTACTCTAGTCGGTGATTCAGTTATAGCTCGATGATTATATAGGAGTTTCCCTATCATAGTCGTTCAGAAAGTCACCTTGGCAGATTTAGTAAGGCTAGAAATGACAGATTTTGACGTTATCTTTGGCATGGATTGGGTACATGCATGTTATGCCTCAGTAAATTGTAGAACCCATGCGGTAGAGTTTCGGATTTTGGGTGAGCCAGTCCTAGAGTAGAGGGGTAGTTCATTTGTGCCTATAGGTCATGTCATTTCCTACCTTAAGGCCATAAAGATGATCTCTAAAGGCTATACGTATCACCTAGGATGCTACATCTGAAACCCCGACTATCCAATCAGTTCCCATAGTGCATGAGTATCGAGAAGTATTTCCAGAGAATTTACCGAGAATTCCTTCCGAGCAGGAGATTGATTTTGGTATTGACCTTCTTCCCTATATGCATCCTATATCTATTCCTCCTTACATATTGGCCCCATCCGATTTAAAGGTGTTGAAGGAGCAGTTGAAAGACCTTTTAGACAAGGGTTTCATCAGACCGAGCAAATCCCCATGGGGTGCACCAGTTCTCTTTGTCCGGAAGAAAGATGATTCTCTTCATAGGTGCATTGATTATCGGCAATTGAACAAGTTCACCATCAAGAACAGGTATCCTCTTGGTAGGATTGATGATCTGTTTGACCATCTTTAGGGTGCCAAGTGCTTTTCGAAGATAGATCTCAGATCCGGATACCATCAGCTTAGAGTTCGGGAGAGCGATATTCCGAAGACAGCCTTTAGGACTTGGTTTGGTCATTACGAGTTTGTAGTTATGTCTTTTGGACTAATGAATACTCCTTCATCTTTTATGGATTTGATGAATAGGTTGTTCAAGCCATACTTGGATATGTTTGTGATTGTGTTCATAGATGACATCCTGATATTCTCTCGGAGAGAGGAGGAACATGCCACTCATTTGAGGGTGGTGGTACAGACTCTCAAAGATCACTAGTTGTATGATAAATTCAGTAAACGCAAGTTATGGTTGAACTCAGTGGCATTTTTGGGTCATATGGTGTCGAGTGAGGGTATACAGGTGGACTCTCAAAAGATAGACGTGGTGAAGAATTGGCCTAGACCAGTGAATCCTTTGGATATCAGGAGTTTCTTAGGTTTAGCTAGGTATTATCGGAGATTTGTTGAGGGGTTTTCATCTATTGCAGCGCCATTTACCAAATTGACCCAAAAGAAAGTGAAGTTCTAATGGTCGGAGGCTTGTGAGAGGAGCTTCCAAGAGTTGAAGACTCGACTCACCTCAGCACTGGTGTTAACCTTACTTGAGGGTACCGATGGGTTTGTGGTATATTGTGATGCTTCGATGATCGGCCTTGGTTGTGAACTGATGCAGCATGGCAACGTTATAGCATATGCTTCCAGGCAGAAAAAATTTCATGAAAAGAATTACCCAACTCATGTTCTCGAATTGGCAACAGTAGTATTTTCCTTGAAGATTTGGAGAAACTATTTGTACGGGGTCCATGTAGATGAGTTTAAGGACCACAAAATCCTACAATATGTGTTTACCCAGAAGGATCTAAACTATGCCAAAGGAGGTGGTTGGAGTTACTCAAGGATTATGATATGAGTGTCCTTTACCATCCGGGCAAGGCTAATGTGGTAGAAGACACTCTTAGTAGTGTTTCTATGGAGAGTGTGTCCCATGTAGGCGAGGAGAAGAAGGAGCTGGTGAAGGATGTGCATTGTCTTGCAAGGTTGGGAGTTCATTTGGTTGACTCGACCGATGGTGGTATTATCATGCAGAATGGGTCGGAATCATCCTTGGTGCCTGATGTGAAGGATAGACAAGAAGAGGACCCTATTTTGGTAAAGTTAAAGGAAGTTGTTCAGAATCAAAAGGTAAAAGTCTTATCCAAAGGGGGAGATGGTATGCTTCGATATCAGGGTCATTTATGTGTTCCGAATGTTGATGATTTGAGAGATCGGATATTGCACGAGGCTCATGGTTCTAGATACTCCATACTTTTAGGTGCCACAAAGATGTACTTTAACCTACGGGTAGTCTATTGGTGGAATGGAATGAAGAAGGACATTGCAGAATTTGTGGCTAAGTATCCGAATTGTCAATGTTGCGCCCCAACGCACGCGCAAGCGTACGCGGTCGTACAAGTAATATAGTGGCCCTTTTTCAAAGCCTGATGTCGAACCCACAGGGACTGGACTAATTCAGCGAATTATCAAGCTCAAGTGTTAAATTAACCTTCACAATTGTTCATTATAGAAATTTTGGGAAATTCTAATTAAATCTAGGGGTGATCAAAAAACAATCGAGAAACAATTCAAGAAGAAAAAATAGTTAAGGCCTAATAATCATGCAATACTACAATTCACAATGGTTTGAGTATGAAAATATCAGTTGTTGTCTCACATAATTAAAATGTTGTGTTCATGGTCTTTTGAGCCTCTATACACGAAAAACTAGTCTCACACCTACATCGTTGAGCAGGGATTTGACGTCCTAATTCATGAGAAATTTAACTACGTGGATGTGGTTTCCGGAGTTTGTTCCCTTGATTATGGACTTTCGTAACTCTACTCATTTAACTTAACTTAGCTTCACAACTACTTCTACAAGCAGGGATGTGAAAATTCTAAGTCGGTGTCTAGCTCATCCTATTTTAAAAATCAATCAAGGCAAATTAGGTATAATTTCTATCCTAACTGCAAATCCTATCATAAAGACAAGAACTTGCTCCCTACATTCTTGTTTCCTAACCTAGGGTTACTCTTACGAGCTTTTACCTCAACTTAACAAGTTTGTTTTCATGGTGATCAAGCATAAAAACAACAATAATTAAGAATGAAAGACAAAACAACAACTAAAAACTCAAACCAAAGACTAATTCTTGCATTTACATTCATATCTTGTGGTCTCAACCCTAGAGGAAGGGTTTTAGCCACTCATGTTCATACAATTACTCAAAAACACAATTAAAGTAATTTACTTACAAGAATGGTAAAATAGAATGAAAGTTTCTGAACCCTAGGTAGATTTTCTATCGTTCTCCCTTCGCTCCATTCTGTTTCTAAAAAAATATTTCGTGATAAAAGATTTTAGAAGCTAAGGGTTTAATTTATACTACATGAGAAAATGCAAAATTTGGCCGTGCCCAAAATGGCTCCGTGACACGCTGCCCATCGTGAAGCTCAAGCAGCGTGACACAGACCTGTCACGGATGGCTACTATTCTGGCATTGGCATTGGCCTTGGTGAGGAGCCATGGGGCATGGCACGGAGGTTGTCGCACAGCTCGCACAACGTGGCAAGTTGCCATCACGCGCAACTGCTGTCTTGGCATGGTCCTCGTGCGTGCATGCCTCGTGTGGAACGGCTCCTAGCGCGTCATTCCCTTGCCGTGGCACATTGCTTAACGCTTAGCACTGCCGGTGTGGCACGCTGGATGGCATGGGCAGTCTACTTCTTGCCATCATCACTCCATGTCCTTCCCAACTCCTTTCTTGCTTGTGCATCATTGAATTTATCCCCTCCTAAGCATTTTTCACCTACAAAACAAAGAGCTAATCATATTAGATAGTTCATGAACGAATTTATACAAAATCACATTAGAATATAATCACTTAATTTAACAAACACGACTAAAATAAGACATAAAATAGCACTTGGGCATGTAATTATGCCCAAGATCACTACCCCACACTTAAATCCTTGTTCATCCTCGAACAACTCTTTGACATCTCATGCGCATGAACACTCGCACATAACTAATTTAAGCAAGACAATTCAAGCTAAGGCTACAACGATCATTTTAGATGGCAAGTTAAAAATAGAGCATGCAAGATTTAACCATTAAAATCAAATATAACTACGTAAAGACTTCCTAGCCTCAAGAATCGACTCTTAATCTCAACAAACTCATGCAAATTAACCAATCAAGAAATCCGACATGAATTTTATCCTTTATCAAACATGTGCCCTCACACACGAGAGTTACCAATTTTTTCTCATATGTTTTAAAATTATAACATGCATGGGTATAAGAATAAGAATTACTCTCACTCGCAAAAAGAATTCACACGTGACATGTATTGATCCATAATCTTGCCTTTAATGTTTTACTCCACTCATTTTGAAATGTTTGAAAGTAAGATCAAGTAGGACTTAGTGGATTGGATGTAAGCTAAGGAAGGGTAGGTACTATTATGTCCAGTAATAGTGACTATCTTCCCAAAGCGCTTTTAATACCTCACACTTTCATTAGGAATCTCCATCCTCTTATTTCACCTTTATTCTTTTCTCTCCCATTTTCCTCTTTTGTTTCCTCATTTCATCAGGCCCACTCAAGTGTCTAGTAAGGAATACTTAAGCAATTATTTTCACTCTTTTCTTCTTTTACTCCTTACTAACTCAAAATTAACAACACTTGCATTCCACAATCATGTATAGCAAATAACAAGAACATCAAAGCATCAATCAACTAAGGGTTCAAAAACAAAACCTATTGACTAATTTTTCCTCAATACGGTCGTCATCCATCCATCAATGGAAAAAGTCCCTAACTATGACTAAAACGTATAGAAAATGAAAAAAAAATTATTCATGGGTTCAAAGTGCCCCTGTGTGAAAAGAACCGAAAAGAAAAACAAATCGGAGTGAATCGTGCTCAACTCAAAAAATTTCATCAACCGCTACCATATCCATCACTAACTCCACCCGAAATTATTAAGCACAAAATTTTTAAATTTCCTCACCCCAAACATAAGTCATGCTATTGTTCCCAAAGCATCAAACTAGAATACAAAAAGGGTGAGAAATACTCCCTGAGGCATCTAGGCCTAGCTAACAGCATGTTTTCTTTTGTTTTTGCACAAGTGAGTCATCGACCCAACACTCATCTTCTTTCATTCTCCTTAGCTTCCTCTTCTAAGGGTACTCAGACTTCCTCTTAATCTGTGATTAATTCACCACCAAAAACAACAACCAAGTGAAAATAAACAAAATCAAGAAAAAAGGAAAATAAAATTATACTTGTGGTACCCTTCGGTTTCCTCCCAAGCAGCGCCTAATTTTACGTCGCGGCACAACGTGGACAATTATTTTTAGGACATCCTCAAACCAGTGTTCCCATTCGAGAACCATCTTCTTCTCTTTTTATTTTTCGAGGGGACAGCGTCCACTCTATCCCTCTATTCTTCCAACTTCTTCTTTAACTTAAGCCCTCCATCAGATTCGAGTTGAAATGTGATCATCTCCTGCGGTAGTGGACCCATTCAATTTACCACCCCACACTTAGCCTTTGACAACACACTAACCTTACAAAGATCTTTGTAGTGTGTGGGTGGGTTGATCCCTTGGTAAACTAGAAAGAGCTCTTCTTCATCATCGACCCTCATTTTAAGGGTACCTGCTCTCACATTTATGATAGCTCCTCATGTTGCCAAGAATGGCCATCCCAAGATTAGGGGCACCTTATCATCAACTTTAAAATCGAGAATAATGAAATCAGCAGGTATAATGATCTTACCCACTTTAATGAGAAGTTCCTCAATTATTCCCTCCAGTGCCACTTGGGACTTGTTTTCCAGCTGCAATATCACTCGTGTTGTCCTCGGCTGACCCGACCCCAAGGTGTTAAAAAAATATAGGGGCATTAGCTTTACTGCTGCCCCTAAGTCATAGAGAACTCTTATCACTTCAACTTTCCCAATTTGTATGTGGAGGATAAAACTCCCTGGGTCCTTGAGCTCTTTTTGTATGCTGCTCATTATCTTGTAGATGCACTCCTCAGTTAGTGCCACCATTTGAACACCCACCAACCTGACTTTTTTGGCCACCACATCTTTTAAGTACTTAGAGTACTTGGGCATTCCCTGCAAAACATCAAGTAAGGGCAAATTTATGTGATGTTCTTTGAAAATATCAAAGAACTTTTTAAAGCATTCTTCCTCCTTGCTCTTCTTGAGCCTTTAAGGGAATGGTGGTGGTGGTCTATGTGCTTGCTACAATTATTATTGGGCATTATGTTGCACAACACTCTGATTATATCCTTTGTTAGTAGATGGACCCTATCTAACTAGCTCTGGTTGCACCTCATTTCTCTTTTCCTTTGGTGGTGCATCAGCTAATTGCTTGCCACTCCTCAAACTGATGGCATTGACCTGTCGGGGGTTTGTATCTGTGTCACTAGGTAATCCTCCCTGACTTTTGGTATGCTGAGCAGCTGCTAATTGACCCATCTGCTTCTCTAGATTTCAGGTGGGCAACCATTGATTTTTCAAATCTGAAGCCATCCATGCCTGATTTTCTGCCAATTGGGTCTGAGTATCCATAATTTTCTACAACATCTCCTCAATGTTGCTGTTGCTCGACTGGCCCCCATTCTTTCTATTCTTCTGCTGATACTACTGATGCTGAGGTTATCGGTAGCTCTGACTCTGATTGTCACCCCAAGAGAAATTTGGGTGGCTTTGCCAATTCGTATTGTAGGTGTTCCCGTATGTCTGATTATTTCTTTGAACATTCCTTACAAAATTCACTGATTCAGGATTTGCCCCCCACGATTCTGCATTGTGCCCATTATTGCCACATATTTCACACCAACTTGAAGCTTGTTGAACTACATTCACTTGTCCCTAAGGTTGGTTAATACTCAGTTTATTGAACTGAGTCTTCATCTGATGCTGAAATGAAGCTATCTCTGCTGCTAAGGCATTTACATCATCCACCTCTATCAGCCCTGCTCTCTTTCCTGCCCCTCTTGATGATTCACTGTGCCACTCTATTTCCCTAAGCAATTCTGTTCAACAGAGTGTACAGCTCCTCATATGTCTTTTCTAGTGCTTGACCACTTGATCAAAGTCTAATAGGATCTTCGTGTGTAGGTATAGACTCTCTACAAAGGTGTGAGCTAACACCTCATTGGACTACTGGTGATGGGGATAGTCTCTCAACAATGACTTGAATCTCTCCCAAGACAAGTATAAGTTCTCCTATGGCCTCTGCTTAAAACTTAATATCTCACTTCTAAGCTTAGCAATCTTGCCTGAAGGGAAGAATTTGATGAGGAATTTTTTTGCTAAGTCATTCCAAGAAGTAATGGAATTCGGTGGCCCAGCCTTCAACCACCTCTTTGTCTCTCCCAATAATGAAAATGGGAAGAGTGTAAGTCGGACATAATCAGTTGACACTCCAGTGGGGATGAAAGTGTCACTAATTTCAAGGAAGTTTTGTAAGTGCTGATGTGGGTCCTCATGATTCATTCGAGTGAACTGGCCACTAGAATGTAACAGTTGCACCATATTCTTCTTCAAATCAAAGTTCCCTCCGGGCTATGGTTTTCGGATACTGGAGGTCACATTCGTTGCTAGTGGGATTACCACTTCACGAACGGGTTGGGCTGCCATATGCTTAGGTAACAACTCTGCTTGCTCAACTGGTGGATGTTGTTGCAACTGCTCTTGTAGCCTCTTCAACTTTATCTCTAGAGCTTCCCTCCTAAGCAAATGCAGTTGGCGTTCACGTTCCAACAAAGGTTCCACCAACTCTCTATTCCTTGCCAGTTCTGCAAGGACAACCAGTTACCTGCAATATAGCAAACTAAGACCAAGTTTTTCAACACTTAAAAAATTAAAAAAATCACACAAAAATAAAAAAAATCACTAAACTTTGCCAATCCCCGGCAACGGCGCCAAAAACATGTTGCGCCACAATGCGCGTGCAAGTGTACGCGGCCGTACAAGTAATACAATGGCCCTTTTTCAGAGCCATATGTCGAACCTACAGGGACTGGACTAATTCATTGAATTATCAAGCTCAAGTGTTAAATTAACCTTCACAAGTGTTTATTATAAAAATTTTGGGAAATTCTAATTAAATCTAGGGGTGATCACCAAACAATCGAGAAACAATTCAAGAAGCAACTAGAGTTAAGGCCTAATAATCATGCAATGCTACAATTAACAATGGTTCGAGTATGAAAACTTCATTCTCTGTCTCACATACTTAAAATGCTATGTTCATGGTCTTTCGAGCCTCTAAACACGACAAACTATTCTCGCACCTACATCGTTGAGAGGGGATGTGACGTCCTAATTCGTGAGCAATTTAACTACGTGGATGTGGTTTCTAGAGTTTGTGCCCTTGATTATGGACTTTCATACCTCTAATCATTTCACCTAACTTAGCTTCACAACTACTTCTATGAGCGGTGATGTGACAATTCTAAGTCGGTGTCTAGCTCATCCAATTTTTTTAACCAAGCAAGGCAAATTAGGCATAATTTCTATCTTAACCACAAATTCTATCATAAAGACAAGAACTTTCTCCCTACATTCTTGTGCCCTAGCATAGGGTTACTCTTACGAGCTTTTACCTAAGATTAACGAGTTTGTTTTCATGGTGATCAAGCATAAAAACAAAAATAATTAAGAATGCAAGACAAAACAATAACTAAATACTCAAACCAAAGATGAATTCATGCATTTACATTCATATATTGTGGTCTCAACCCTAGAGGAAGGGTTTTAGCCACTCATGTTTGTACATTTACTAAAAAACATAATTAAAGTAATGGACTTACAAGAATGGTAAATGAGAATGAAAGTTTATGAACCCTAGGTAGAGTTTCCCTTGTTCTCCCTTCGCTCTTTGTTACTCAAAATTTATTTCGTGATAAATGATTTTAGAAGCTAAGGGTTTAATTTATATTAAATGAGAAAATGCAAAATTTGGTCGTGCCCAAAATGGCTCTGTGACACTTTGTCCATCGCACAGCTCAAGCATAGAGACATGGACCTATCGCGAATGGCTACTGGTTTGGCATTTGCATTGGCCTGGGCGAGGCGCCATTGGGCGTGGCATGGAGGATGTCACGCAGCTCGCACAGCATGGAATGTTGCCATCGTGCGCAGCTGCTATCTTGGCATAGTCCTCACACACACATGCCTCATGTGGCACGGTGCCTAGCACGATACTCCCTTGTCGTGGCACGTTGCTTAACACGCAACACTGCCAACGTGGCATGCTGGATGGCATGGGCCGTCTACTTCTTGCCATCATCACTCCATGTCCTTCCCAACTCCTTCCTTACTTGTGCATCATTGAATTTAGCCCCTCCTAAGCATTTTTGACTTACAAAAAAAATAGCTAATCATATTGGTTAGTCCATGCACGAATTTATACAAAATCACATGAGAATGTAATCACTTAATTTAATAAACACGACTAAAATAAGACATAAAATAGCACTTGGGCGTGTAATGATGCCCAAGATCAGTCAACAGGTGAAAGTAGAGCATCAAAGACTAGGAGATGTGCTTCAAGACATTATTATTTCTACTTGGAAGTGGGAGGAGATAAACATGGACTTCATCACAGGGTTGCCTCGCACTCGTCGAAAGTATGACTCCATTTAGGTCGTCGTGGATAGGTTGACCTAAGCAACTCATTTTTTACCAATCAAAACCACCGATTCTGTGGAGGATTATGCTAAATTATACATTCGGGAGTTAGTTCGGTTGCATGGAGTGCCATTGTCCATCATATCAGATAGAGGTACTCAGTTTACCTCCCAGTTATAGAGATCGTTCCAAAAGGGACTTTGTACTCAGGTCAAGCTTAGCACAATGTTTCATCCGCAAACCGATGGTCAGGCGGAGCAAACTATTCAAACTCTCGAGGACATATTGAGAGCATGTGTGATTGACTTCAAGGGCAGTTGGCATGATCATTTTCCTCTCATTGAGTTTGTGTGTAACAACAGCTATCATTCCAGCTTTCATATGGCTCAGTTTGAGGTTCTCTATGGGCGGAGGTGTAGATTGCCTATTAGTTGGTTTGAAGTTGGTGAAGATGCGGTGATAGTGCCAGATTTAGTCCATGAGGCCATAGAGAAAGTTCAGTTTATAAAGGATAGGTTAAAAACACCTCAGAGTCGCCAAAATTTCTATGCAGATATGAGGAGGAGAGAACTTAAGTTTGAAGTCGATGATTGGGTGTTTTCGAAGGTATCTCCCACGAAGGGAGTGATGAGATTTGGAATCAACATGTTGAGGGTGCTACGTGGGAAGCCGAAGCAGATATGATTGCTAAATACCCATATCTATTCCATTCCATCTCAGTTCCTACTTGAAGTATTAGTTTCCTCTTTATTACTCCATTCAGTTTCATGCTAAGCTCTTGTACCCCAGTTTCTTTCATGCATATGGATGTATGTGTGATTCAAGAATTCAGTTCAGTCATGTAGTTCTAATCGGAGTCTGTCACTCCGTCAATTTTCGACATGTATGTTTAGTATTTGAGTATGATTATTGCATTTCTCTGCTTTTCTATATGACTTTCAATATTCGAGGATGAATTTTCCCAAGAGGAAGATATTGTAATACCCCAAAAATACTGAGATTAGACCCAAGAGTTAAAATGGGAAAAATAGAAATTTCTGCACCAGGTCACAGGACGAGTCATCTAGTGACCCGTCAGGAACCCCACGAGTGGTTAAGTGACTCGTGGAGAGAGGCTGGGACTTGGTTGAAAATTTTAAGTTGGGGGTGACCACGGGTGTGACCATGAGTCGTGGTCAGCCCCACAACCCGTTAAGTCATCCGTGGTCAAAAGAGGTTGAAGTGAGAAGGAAAGTTGGACAGTGGACCTAACAACTAGTCAGCACGAGTCGTGGTCAACACCATGATTCATTGGGTGGCCCATGGTCAAGAGTTGGTTGAAGATTGGAGAATACTCGGCAGTGTTTGCAATAATCGGTCACCACGAGTCGTTGGGTACACCACGAGTCGTGGTGTCCCTCTTGGAAATCCTCAGAGGAAGAATTGGCAGTGTTCATGACGACTGGTGACCACGAGTCATTGTCACTGGTAACCAGCCGTCCAGTCCGTCATTGGGACTGGCAGTCTGTTTTTCCCTGCTAATTTATTAAGGGCTTTTCTGTAATTTCTAAATTTTTAAGGCCTAAACTACATTGTTTTAAGCTCACTTAGAAGGGATTTAAGAGAGTTAAACCTATCCTAAGCCTTACCATTCCATGCAGGAAAGACTAGAAGGCTATTAGGGGTGATCAAGGCTAGAATTCATCAATTCTTCTTCAATTTCCTTTGGGTGTTCAACGAAGAGAATATAATCAACTTACCCAAGTATGCGAGGCTATGAATGAGAGTTCCTTTCACTCTCATGGCCTAAATTCTTCTCAATATGAATTCTAATTCTAAAATTCAATATTCATGGTCCGTGAGGCTTATGCCAATTCTTGTGAAATTCGATATGATCTATCGATGGGTAAATCTCCTTCATGTATTAAATCATATTTTATGATCTATGG
>JACEIK010015510.1:0-18753 GCA_018107945.1 Datura stramonium | reverse complement strand
CACGACTCGTGGTCACTGTCGTCAAGTGAACTGCCTGATTCGCTCACATTGGTCACCATGGGGAACCTAACGAGTCGTGGTTGGTGACCACGACTCGAGGTCACCTCTTGTGGAGTCCACTGCCCCACACTTCCCTGGTGTCCCCATGGGTGACACCACAACTCGTGGTGTCCCAAACGACTCATGGTGAGGACCCGTTGGGTATACTGCCTGACCTTCTCTAACTCTTAATCAAATACTAACCTCGGGGAACCCCACGACTCGTGGTCACACCCTTGGTCACCCCTTTTTCCCAAATTATTCAACTAAGTCACTTAACGGCTCGTGGTCACCTCCCACGGTCACAGAATGACTCGTTCTGTGACCTAGTGTAGATTTTCCAGTTTTCTCAATTTTAAGTTCTAGGTCTAGTCTTTGAGTTTCTGGGACATTACAATATCTCCCCCTTGGGGACATTCGTCCTCGAATGTTGGAAAACACACAGGAAAGTAGAGAATAGTAATATTTATACACAAATATTGATCATGAAAGATGGAAACTAGTGGAATGACTACCTCTTAACTGAGTCACAAGTCTGAACTAAATTCACTAATCATACACCTATTCATTTACATGAAAGAAACCGAAACATATGAACTGAAAGCAGTTTTGGGGAGGAAATTGATACCTTAAACTGAAACTGAGCCGGAAGGGAACAAATAGGGGTATCTAGCCATCATATCTGTTTCGGTCTCCCACCTAGCTCCCTTAACCTTCTGATTTCTCCATAAGACCTTGACTGAATCTACCTCCTAGTTCCTCAGCTTACGAACCTGGAGGTCAAGGATCTGTACTGGGACCTCTTTTTATGAGAGACAATCTTTCACTCCCACACTGTCCAATGGCACAATTGAAGTTTGATCACCGACGCACTTCTTCAATAGTGACACATGGAATACTGGGTGCACAGAGGCCAACTCTGAAGGTAATTCCAGCTCATAAGCTACTTTACCAATTTGCCTCAGAATTCTGTAGGGTCCTACATATATCGGATTTAGCTTTCCTTTCTTTCCAAATATCATCACCCCTTTCATGGGTGAAATTTTTAGATAAACCCAATCATCCACAGCAAACTCCAATTCGCTTCTTCTTACATCAGCATAAGATTTCTGACGACTCTGAGCAATTTTCAATCTTTCTCTGATGAGTTGTACCTTCTACACAGCTTCATGAACCGAGTTTGGACCGATTAAAGTAGCTTCACCAACCTCAAACCACCTGATAGGAGATCTACACCTCCTTCCATACAATGCCTCAAACGGGGCCATCTGGATACTGGACTGGTAGCTATTGTTGTAAGAAAACTGATGAGAGGCAGGTGATCATCCCAACTTCCCTTGGAACTGATCACGCACGCTATCAATATATCTTCTAGGGTTCGAATAGTACACTGAGCTTGTCCATCTATTTGTGGGTGAAAAGTTGTGTTGAGCTTGACCTGGGTACCAAGTCCCTTTTGAAAGGACTTCCAGAAGTGCGAGGTGAACTGGGTACCTCTGTTTGATATAATGGATAATGGAACCCCATGAATTCTAACTAATTTTTGGATATAACTCCTAGCATAGTCCTCAGCTGCATCTGTAGTTTAAATTGGGAGGAAGTGTTCCTACTTAGTCATCCGGTCTTCTACTACCGAGATAGAATCATGTTGTCATAGAGTTCAAGGCAAACCCATAATAAAATCCATATTCACTTCTTCCCACTTCCACGTGGGTATGTTGATATCCTGAGTCATACCTCCCGGTCTCTAGTGTTCTACTTTGACTTGCTGGCAGTTCGGACACTTAGCTACAAATTCAGTGATGTCTCTTTTCATGCTATTACACTAGTAAATATCTCGCAAATCGCGGTACATTTTAGTAGCACCAGGGTGGATTGAGTACCTCGAGCTGTGTGCTTCATCCAGTATCTACTATCTCAATTCATCAGTGTCCGGTACACACAATCTACCCTGGTAATGGAGCACACCATCTCCCCCTTTGGAGAAAGCCTCAACCTCTCTTTTGAGAACCTCTTCCTTAAGTTTAAGTAAGATGGGATCTTCACCCTATCTGGACTTAACTTCAACAACCAACAAGGAATCTGACCCACTTTGTATTACCACTCCACCCTCAGTTGAGTCAAAAAACTACACCCCTAACCGATCTAGTTGGTAATATCCTTTGCCAGCTCCTTTCTGCCCTCTTCAACATGGGCCACGCTCCCCATAGATACTCTACTCAGGGTGTCCTCCACCATATTGGCTTTTCCCGAGTGATATAGCACGCTCATGTCATAGTCCTTCAGGAGTTCTAACCACCTTCTTTGACAAAGATTGAGATCTTTCTGGCTGAATACATACTCAAGGATCTTATGATTGGTGAAAACATCCACGTGAACCCCATATAGGTAGTTTCTCCATATTTTCAATGCTAACACCACCGCTTCTAGCTCCAAGTCATGAGTCAGATAATTCTTTTCATGAACTTTGAGTTGTCTTGAGGCGTAGGCTATCACCTTTCCCCGCTGCATCAGAAATCAACCGAGTCCAACTCTGGAAGTGTTGCAATATACTACAAATCCATCTGATCCTTCAGGTAGGGTCAACACTGGAGCGGTAGTGAGTCAAGTTTTTAATTCTTGAAACTCTTCTCACACACATCTGACTATTGAAATTTCACTTTCTTCTGAGTCATCCTAGTCAGAGGGGATGCTATAGAATAAAAACCTTCCACAAAGCGTTAGTAATACCCGGCTAGACCCAAGAAACTTCTGATTTCAGTTGGAGAGGTAGGTCTGGGCCAGTCTTTCACTGCTGCTATCTTTTGAAGATCAACATGAATACCCTCCCCTGAGACCACGTATCCCAGGAAAGTCACGTACTTCAACCAGATTTTGCATTTGCTGAACTTGGTGAACAACTGACGGTCCCTGACTATCTGAAGCACTATCCTCAGGTGATTAGCATGATATTCCTCATTTCTAGAGTATACCAGAATGTCATTGATAAATACAATGACGAAGATATCTAGATACTACTTAAAGACTCTATTCATCAGGTCCATAAAAGTTGTGGGGGCATTAGTTAGTTTGAAGGACATAAACACAAACTCGTAGTGACCATACCAAGTCCTGAAAGTTGTTTCGATATGTCACACTCTCTGACTCTTAGTTGATGATACCCCAACCTGAGATCTATTTTGGAGGAACAGTTTGCTCCCTGTAGTTGGTCAAATAGGTCATCAATTCTGGGTACGGGATACCTAATCTTGATTGTGACCTTGTTCAACTGATGGTAATCGATGCATATTCTAAGGGTACCACTTTCTTTTGCACGAATAGTATTGGAGCACCCTAGGGAGAGATGTTGGGTTTGATAAAACCTTTATCAAGAAGGTCTTTTTGTATCTCCTTCAACTCCTTAAGTTCAGCTGGAGCCATTCTTTAAGGAGGGATGGAGATAGGCTGAGTATCTGGGAGAAGATCTATACCAAAGTTGATTTCCTGTTCAGGAGGAACTCAGGGGAGATCTTTAGGAAACTTGCCGACAATTGGGACTAATTGGATAGTTGGGGCCTTAGAGCTAGAGTCTTTGACCTGAACTAAATGGTAAATGCACCCTTTGGAAATAAGCTTCCTAGCCTTAAGGTAGGAAATAAACCTACCCTTATGCGTTGAACTACTACCTGTCCGCTCTAACATTCGCTCATTTGGAAACTGAGACCTGACGACCCTAGTTCTATAGTAGACTGAGGCATAACCAAAGTGTAACCAATCCATGCCAAGGATGAGGTCAAAATCGACCATGTATAATTCTACAAGATCAGCTGGAATGAACTTATTGAATACTGAGATTGGGTAGTTTCTATACACCCGACTGGCTCTAACTGACTCGCCAACTGGGGCGGAGACTGAAAATGGTTCTGAGAGGACCTCTGGACTGATATCAACTAGACTGCTACATAGGGAGTCACAAATGATAGTGTGTCTCCTGGATCTAGTAGGGCATACACGTCTAGATGAAAAAGGCGTAACGTACCCGTGACCACGTCAGGTGAGCTCTCCTGATCCTAACGAGAAGACAATGCATAAAAATGGTTTTGGTGCTGGCCGCCATCCGTACCTGAAGGGTTGTCCTGCTGAGCTGCCCGGGCTGATGGAGCTGCTGAGGTAGTGGACTGTGACCTTCTCCGTCCTGCTGACTGACACTCTTTTAGTCGATGACCAAGCTGTCCACAACCAAAACAGCCCTCTCGACCCTAAAGACACTCTTCTGAGTTGTTCCTGCCACACTTGGGGAAAGCTGGATACCAGTTGCCGGCACTGTAGCTCTGGGACTGAGAGCCAGATGCTCCACCCTTCCGATCCTTTTGGGACCGAAAGGTAGGGGCATTGGCTGAGCTGGATGTTGGAGCTCTCTGTTGCTGCTACTTTTGCTGCTACTATTGCTGCTGCTATGGACGGCTACTACCGCCAAACCTCTAGTGGCCATAATCTTATTAGCCAGTCCTTGCCCACTTGCTCTTTCGCTCCATATCCCTCAGTTTTTCTGCCTCAATCTGCTGGAATAGACAATAAGGCTAGAGAGGCGATATCCTTAATCAACATCACTGTCCTGCACTCTTTGAGAACTAGGTTCGACACCCTATCAACAAACTTCAGCATGCGAGCCCTTGGCTCAGCCACCATCTCTGGGGCATATTTTAACAACTTGGCGAACTCTAAAGCATATTCTTATACTATCCGGTTTCCTTGTCTCAAATTCATGAACTCCGCTACTTTTGCCTCCCTAAGCTCCTGAGGGAAGAATCTTTCCAAGAAGGCTGTAGTGAACTCCTCCCATTCCACGGGTCCTGCTTTCGCTGGCCTCCCTCCTTCCCCTTTTTGTACCANCTCCCTAAGCTCCTGAGGGAAGAATCTTTCCAAGAAGGCTGTAGTGAACTCCTCCCATTCCACGGGTCCTGCTTTCGCTGGCCTCCCCTCCTTCCCCTTTTTGTACCAGACCTGGGCTACCCCTTTCTGCTAGTAGGCAGCCAAGTCGGCACTCTCTGAGGGACTGACACCCATAATTCGGGTGATCATTTTAATCTCATCCACGAACCCTTGTGGGTCCTCTCCCACCTTAGATCCGTTAAAATTCGGAGGGTTCATCAGAATGAAGTCCCATACTTGGGCAGCTGTTGTGGACCCATTATTGTTTATTAGAACCACCTGCAGGTTCACCTGGTTGATAACAGTTTTAGCAAGAAACTGAATGGTTGCCCTGAACTCTGTGGTAGACATTGAGTCATCCTTAGGGGCTTCCAAGGCTGGTGGGGCAGGTCGGTGAGCGTTATTGGCCCTTTTTTAATTACCACGTCGTGGAGGTATAATTCACCGAAACGAAATAAAGCACGAGTTAGGAGAACGATTCTGGAATTGAATATCAAACGCACGATAAAGAGTATGAATAAAAGAGAGTTTTCCTAATAACATCTCGTATCCTCCCCGTCATAAGTGTGGCGCACTTCACACCCATGAAAAGGACTCTACTCGATGCGGCTTTTAGACATTCCAGGATACTTTAAACCTAGTTCTCTGATACTAAGTTTCTCACGACACGAGTCTACACCCTGGACGAGACACGGTACTTAGAGTCACAAGTAACCCCAAGTCAACCCCTGGTTTATCATGCACTAGAATTCTGAGTAAGCATAACTAGCAGAATCTTTAAAATACTACTATAAAACATTTATTATAAATAAAGATGAATCGTAAAGTTTACAATCAATTGAAAATTTGATAAAAATTTGAAAATCATGTCTATGTTTGAACGCCACTACAACTGATGACTTGCTGGGACAAGCTCCCATCTAAATCCAAGTCTAAATAGGAAAATAAAATGTAGTTGAATGAAATAATCTTCGTCCTCAAAAGATGAGGATTCACCAACTAGAACAGTTGAAGTCTTCCGAGGGTGACTGGCTAGCGAGGCTGAGACTGAGTTCTTACAGCTGTATAGTAAAACGATACTGCATAAAAGTAAGCATCGGTACTTTAAATGTACTGAGTAAGTGAGAGAAACCATACACAAGAAATGAAATTACTTAACTGAAAAGACATGCAATGACCGATAGAAGCTACTGAGTTAAATAACTAAAATAACTGAAATGGTCTAAAAGACCCCTGATGGTCAAGAACGTGTTCTAAATCTTAAGTATTGATCTGAACTAATCTAAAACTGGACTGAGCTAACTAGTGGGAGAGTTTATAACCGACATATAACCACATGAGCTAGACGTGGAGTCTGATGTATACAACCATCGGTAGGACCCAATATACCTTGCTAGGGTATAAAGGCATGAATTGGGTGATCATAAGAGTCTGGGGCCATGAGGCCACTAAAACTGTAACCTAAGGTGGCAACATAGTTCTGAGAACCTGGGTGTGCTGGAACCCCGGTACACTCGGTGTTAAGTCCTAATCCCATTGGATAATCCTAGATTGAGTACTAATCTGATAGCTCAAAACTGGGGCCCAAGACTAGTCAGGAATACCTATCTGGAAGCACCCTGAGAATCTTATCAGACCGGATTCTGGAACTAGGTTCTGAGACTGGTCAGAGCTGCTTATCTGGAAGCATCGTAACCGTCTAAAGAACAAGCTGTAATCTATAATAAGGGTCCTAAGGCTAGTAAGAGATACTTGTCTAAAAGTGCCATGACCGCCTAGTGAACCAATAAAAATGAGTTCTGAATCTGATTCTAATAACTGGGAGGTACTACTGACACCTCAGGAATTTTGTAGTCAAACTTATCAGTGGACATTTCTAACTAACACTGAGTATATTAAGATTTTGACTGAAACTAGGCTAACATGCATCTGACTAAGAATTTAGCATATACAAATAATATGGGAATCCACAACACTGGTAGAATCGGGAAAATTTCAAGGTTTAATCACTATAGCAAGATTCTAGTCTTTTCTACTCTCAAGGACTAGGGCTAAATTCACTGTACAGGGATAAGAATCAATACTATCACAAACTGGTGGAAAAATATCTATAATTATTATAAAAAAATCCATGTGAATTAAATGAAGCATGACCAAGAATTTCTTAACATTCGATAATCTGCAGGGCTAGACCTGATAAAGAAAATAGGGTGAATTTTGGGAACACAATGGAAGAACTATTCCCTTGTTGAATTCCCACAAACCTAATGAAGGAACCCGAAGAATTTCCTTGAGGAACTGAGGAGAAATGGATTGCACTAGTTCTTGCTCTGAAATTCTCTAAGAGCAATCTTACGTTGTTTTCTGAAAGTCTGGATGGTGGAAAAATGAGGAACGAAACCATTTCACCCCTCTAATAATATGAAAATATGCTAAGAACGACGTAGTTTAGAGTGTAGGAGGGTAAAAATTACTGAAATACCCTTGAAAAACTCATAGGGGAAATTGATCCACAGTTCCCATAGGGGACCTAACGGGTCGTGGCCAGTGACCACGACTCATGGTAAGTGTCGTCAAGTGTACTTCCTGATTCCCTCACATTGGTCAACATGGGGAACCTAATGAGTCGTGGTTGGTGACCACGACTCGTGATCATCTCTTGTGGACTCCACTGCCCCACACTTCCCTGGAGTCCCCATGGCTGACACCACGACTCGTGGTGTCCCAAACGAGTCATGGTGAGGACCCGTTGGGTATACTGCCTGACCTTCTCTAACTCTTAATCAAATCCTAACCTCGGGGCAGCCCACGACTCGTGGTCACACCCTTGGTCATCCCTTTTTCCCAAATTATTCAACAAAGTCCAGAGTCCCCACCACGAGTCACTTAACGGCTCGTGGTCACCTCCCACGGGTCACAGAATTACTCGGATTGAGCTATCCTTTCTTTCCAAATCTCATCACCCCTTTTATGGGTGAAATTTTTAGATAAACCCAATCATCCACAGCAAACTCCAATTCGCTTCTTCTTATATCAGCATAAGATTTCTGACGACTCTGAGCAATTTTCAATCTTTCTCTGATGAGTTGTACCTTCTACATAGCTTCATGAACCGAGTCTGGACCGATTAAAGTAGCTTCACCAACCTCAAACCACCTGATAGGAGATCTACACCTCCTGCCATACAATGCCTCAAACGGGGCCATCTGGATACTGGACTGGTAGCTATTGTTGTAAGAAAACTCGATGAGAGGCAGGTGATCATCCCAACTATTCTTGAAACTGATCATGCACGCTCTCAACATATCGTATAGGGTTCGAATAGTACGCTGAGCTTGTCCATCTATTTGTGGGTGAAAAGCTGTGCTGAGCTTGACCTGGGTACCACGTCCCTTCTGAAAGGACTTCCAGAAGTGCGAGGTGAAATGGGTACCTCGCAGGGGAAACTGATCGACAGTACCCATGAGGGACCTAACGGGTCGTGGCCAGTGACCACGACTCGTGGTCACTATTGTGAAGTGCACTGCTTGATTCCCTCACACTGGTCACCATGGGAGACCTAATGACTCGTGGTTGGTGACCACGACTCGTGGTCACGTCTCGTGGCCTTCACTGCCCATAATTCCCTAGAGTCCCCACGGGTGACACCACGACTCGTGGTATCCCAAATGAGTCGTGGTGAGGACCCGTTGGGTATACTGCCTGACCTTCTCTAACTCAATCAAATCCTGACTACGGGGCACCCCATGAATCGTGATGTTGACCACAACTTATGGGCACACCCGTGGTTAGCCCTTTTTCCCAAAATTTTCAACTAAGTCAAGAGTCCCCACCATAAATCACTTAATGACTCGTGGTCACCTCCCACAGGTCTCAAAATGACTCGTTCTGTGACCTAGTGTAGATTTTTCAGTTTTCTCTATTTTAAGTCCCGGGTCTAGTCTTTGAGTTTCTGGGCCATTACAAGATAAGGTTTTTATGTAATGAGTCACTGGACAACTCCTTTGACCTTGTAATGAGTAACGAGGAGGAGCTATTGGATGAAATTTAGAAAAATATGCAACATGAATCCAGTAACCACGAAAGGATGTAACGAGTCATTGTGACATATGACGAGTCATCTTGAGGAATCGTAGGATGGAAGATAAAAAGGATGCAATATTGATCCACTTACCATGAATCATAGGACGACTCATGGTATCCAGTGACAAGTCATGTGAGTGTCTGTAGTGAGAAGATTAGAGAAGTGAATTTGGCCCAACATGTGATGGATGGTCACCACAAGTAGTAGTGACAACCAACGACTTGTGGTGTGAGATGTGATGACTGGACGGCTTGATGTTTAATGTGAATTTCTGGTGGTATTGAGTTATTCTTAGCCTAAATTCTCATTCCGTTCAAAATACCATAGATTTCAAATCAAAAGCTCTTAAGGATTCTCAAGAAGCTAGGGTTCATCTTCTCAATTTCTTTTGGGTCTCAAGCTAGTGTCAAGAATTCTTCAAGCCGGGTATGTGGGATCATGAATGGGGGATTCTTCCACCATCATGTCTAATTTCATGAATTTAATTCTTCCATTTCTCCAATTATGATTTTCATTAATTTCTACGGTTTGACCTTTTTTATACAAAAACTCTATAATCTCTTAGAAAATTAATTCTCTCATGATTCTACTTATGATTTATGATTATGATTACATGATTTCTATGAAAAACTCTCATGATTCTCTATTTTCAAGTTAGCATGATTTTGCTCAAGTATGTATGAATCTCATGAATATAAAGTTTATATGTCATGGCTGAATGTTCAAAATTATTTTCATGAATAGCTCACGTATGTCAAACAGTTTAACAATCTATCATGTTTTTAAGCTAGTCCGTGAAAAACCCATGTTTCAAGTATGATTATGAGAACCTATGTATGTTTTGGGAATAGAATTTAACATCTAGTAGGTCTTGGTTCAGCACACCTAAGTCTCAAAACTACGTGCCACCATAGGATAAGGAGTCCTCACTAGTAGAGAGTGTCTCCCTTGCCCCTAGCTAATGGGTCCTTGCCAGTTAAGAGTGTCTCCCTTATGAAACGGGGATCATGAGTGATATCACACCTTCATGGTTATTACCCTTAGCAAGATATGGACCCCCTCCAAATCAGGGGTATAGGTTGGGGTCCGTGAGTCTCACATACAGTATATCGATTATGAGAATCTCCTACTATTCCTCTATCTTTCACGATTCTTCATGGTCATATTTTATGATGTTATGACTTCTGGTATTTTTGACCCATTAATCAGTTTATGAGTTTTACTTATGATTTCAAACATGATAAGCTTTATGATTTTTCTTTCAAAACCTTGGATCATTATACTTCAGATTATGATGAACAATTTATGTTTTATGACTATCTCACCATCATGATTTACAACATATTATCCTTACTCTCATGTTATACTTATCCTACATACTTAGTACATTCAAAGTACTGGTCACATACTTTTGTGTTATATCATCTCATGATATAGGTTTGGGTATTCAGTCTCAGCCTCGCAGCTAGATTCGATCATGCTCCAAGTTCATCTTAGTGTTTCGAGTCCTCATCATCCTTGGATGTCAATTTTTGGTTTATGTTCTCTTTTTTTCATTTCAATTACAAACTTAGTAGAGCTAGTTGGTGGTTTGTCCTTTCCACTCATCTTATGTGTAGAGGTTTTTCAGACTTTGATGTATAGATGTTCAACGATTTTGACTTATCTTCCCAGTATATATATTTCTGGTATCTTAGATTTCCGTTTTTGCCATATCTTATGATTGTTTCTCTCTTAGTTGTATGCTTATGCTTATGTTATGCATGTACCATGGATTAGCATGAAGCCATGCTTGGGTCGTGACAAACTCGGTAACCATGAAAGGATGTAACGAGTCATGATGAGTATCCATGGTAAGAATATTAGAGAAGTAAAATTTGGCCCAACATGTGACAGATGGTTACCACGAGTACTATTAACAAACAATGACTCTGTGGTGTAAGTTGTGTTGACTGGATGAGCAGATTTTTAATGTGTATTTCTAGGGGTATTTTCATAATTTCCAATGCTTTTAACTCCTAAATCAGATCATATTGAATTTTTTAAGAGGGGTATTTAAGGGTTATGCTTATCCTAAACTCTCATTCCTCTTAAAACACCATAGATTTCAAATCAAAAGCTCTTAAGAATTCTCAAGAAGTTATGGTTCATCTTCTCAATTTATCTTAGGTCTCAAGCTAGTGTTAAAATTTCTTCAAGCCAAGTTTCTGGGATCATGAATAGGGGATTTATTTAACCCTCATGCCCAATCTCAAGTCTAATTTCATGAATTCAATTGTACCATGTCTCCAATTATGATTTTCATGAATTTCTAAGGTCATACCTTTTTTATGCAAAAACTATGTGATCTCTTATGGAATTGATTCTCTCATGATTCTACTTATGACTTACAATTATGATTACATGATTTCTATGAAAAACTCTCATAATTCTCTATTTTCAAGTTAGCATGATTTTGCTCATGTATGTATCAATCTCATGAATATCAAGCATATGTATCATGGCTGAATGTTCAGCATTGTTTTCATGGTTATTTCAAGTATGCAAGTAGTTTATGAATCTATCATATTTTTAAACTAGTCCATGTAAAACCCATGTTTCAAATATTATTATGAGGACCTATGTATGTTTTGGGAGTAGTATTTAACATCGAGTAGGTTGGGGTCCAGTGCACCCAGGTCTCACAACTATGTGCCACCGTAGGATAAGGGGTCCTCGCAAGTAGAGAGTGTCTCCCTTGCCTATAGCTAAGGGATCCCCGCTAGTTAAGAGTGTCTCCCTTACGTTACTTTGATTATGAGTGGTACGTCTTCATGTTTCTTACCCTTGGAAAGATATGGACACCCTCCCAACCAAAGGAACAGGTTGGGCTCCATGATGCTCACTTTGAGTATGTCGGTTATAAGAATCTCCCACTATTCCTCACGTCTTCCCGATTCTTTACGTTCATGTTTCATGATATTATGACTTGGTATTTTTGACCCATTGATTAGTTTATGAGTTTTAATTATAATTTCAAACATGATAATCTTTAGGATTTTGCTTTCAAAACCTTGGGTCATTATACTTCAGATTATGATGAACAACTTATGTTTTATGACTATCTCATGATCATGATTTACAGTATATTGTCCTTACTCTCATGTTTTACTTATCCTCCATACTGAGTACATTCAAATTACTAATCACATACTTTTGTGTTATATCATCTCATGATATAGGTTTGGGCGTTCAGTCTCAGCCTCGCTACAAGAATTAATCTTTCTTCAAATTCAGCTTAGTGTTGGTGAGTCCTCATCATTCGAGGTCGTCAGTTTTGGTTTATGTTCTCTTTATGTCATTTCAGTTATAGACTTAGTAGAGCTATTTGGGGGTTTGTCCATTCAGCTCATCTTATATTTAGATGCTTTTTAGACTATGATTAGATGTTTAGCGATATTGACTTGTTGTCCCTGTTTATATGTTTATGATATTTTAGATTTTCTCTTATGCCATATCTTATGATTTTTTTCGCTTAGTTATATGCTTATGCTTATGTTATACACGTACCATGGGTTATCATGGAGCCATTCATGGTTCTAGGTCCTGTGTTACATCTAAGGTCTATGAACGAGTCGTGAGAGTATGTGAGGTATGCAACTGATGTATAAGACATGCTAGTAAAATCTGAAAAGTATAACTGATATACAATGACCTTATCTAAAATGCATCAATACTGAAAGTAATATGACAATCTGAAAATACTGAAAGCTGCAAGTAAAACTGATTATAGGGTCATGTACATGCACTAAAAACCGAAATTGAGACTGTAACTAAAAACTATGACTGTACTATGGGATAGTCTATTAACAGATATATAACTATGTGAGCTAAACGTGGAGTTCAATGTATACGCCACACCAATAGGACCCAATATACCTTGTCAGGGTATAACGGCATGGTTGGTGTGATCACTAACCGAGGCCTATTATTCTAATAACCTACGGTTGCATGTAGTTCTAAGACTTAGGTGCACTGAACCCCAACCTACTCGGTGCTAAGTACTACTCTTAACTGATAATTTACTGATTGTTTACTAATAATATACTGATAGATCAAAAATTGATGCCCTATGACTAAGTCAGAACTATTTTGCTCTGAGAGTTTACAGGACCTAATAATACTGACATTATTGATAAAATTGATAATATTGAGTTGTACCTTAAAGCATGCATACTGAAATCATGAGAAAGTCATATGTTCTTGAAAGAACAATTCATTCTGACACAATACTAAATCATGGATTTGAACCTTCTAAAATCATCCTAATATAAAAATATTAAATGCACTATAAAATTATAGTAAAATCATGATACATCACATTCTAGGAATCATCATAGCCTTGAAATACTGAGAAACTAAGGGAGAACATAAATTGAATGAAAACCCTAAGGCATGGTTTCTAGAGAACTTAATTTGCTAGGAATTTTGAATTAATTGGGCTACAAGGGTTGAAGGAAACCCTTGTTGAAGTCCTACATACCTGGAGAAGAAGACTTCCTTGCTAGGGCTTGAATCGTAGAGCTTTGAAGAAGAACCCTAACCTTCTCTTGAGAGAATTTGATTTTGTTATCATATGTTTTTGAGACTGTGTGTGAGAATTAGAGGGGAAAGTCAACTAATTCCCTTTAATCTCCTTCCAAAATATCCTAAAACAATGTAGTTTAGGAGTTAAAAGAGTGGGAAGTTATGAAAATACACTTAAAAAATCATACAGGAAAAACTATCAGCCTAGTGTCGCGAGTCATACCACGACTCGTAGTGACTAACAATGAATCGTTGTTACCCCTCATGGTCTTTGGAGTTAGGTTGTTAAGTCTCTATATCTCTCCTCACGACCAAACAGTACGAACTATACCAGCATAGCACGATCCATAGTTACTGCTCATGGTTACTAGGACTATTTTGGTTACTCTCTAAACATCATCCCATGGATGGATATTACGGCCCGTACTACCTCACCATGGGTTGTCTGTGACTCATGGTCACTAAAACAGTCTTAAAAAATTCCTTGAATCCCACACCACGGCTCCTTACCAAGGATCGTACCTTCATACCACAGCTCATGGTGTGGTCTATCCTGTGCCAAAATATTCATTTTCTTGCTAGTTTCTACTTTAAGGCTAGGATCTAATCTTAGGAACTTTTGAGGTGTTACAACTGCACTCTTTCCTGTAGGTTCTGATAGACAGGTGATATGTCAGGAGTTTGTGGCACAGTTGTAATTTTTCTCATGGAGTTTTGCATGCCCTTAAGTGTTAAATTAAGTCCAAACTATCTTCACTTTGCTCAGTTTCAGGAATTAGATGAAGTGATAAAAGGAGGCATAGAAGTAACTGAAGTTTGCCAAAAATGGAGTAAAAGATGAACCACATTTCCAAAATGCGGTATGCATGGCCAAGCATCTTCTATTCTATAAAAACCACTAAGCACTCTGCAACCGACACTCCAAGAAGTGGATCTTCTTGCAAAAAACTTGCCCATCAATCGAAGGCCAGAAGAAGGCTAGGCAAAACACAAAAACAATCGATGGTTCAAGATGCGGACTATCTTTCCAAAAAATGATTTGTCAATCAATGACGGACAAAAGCTTGGCAGAACACCTAAACCAGTCGATAGTTCACGATGCAGATCATCTTTCCAAAAGATGGTCCATCTTTATGACCTGGTGCCCTTCGAATTTAAATAAAATTGGGGTTTTAGGGACTTAGTATAAATATTTTTTTGGTTATTTTTGAAAGAGATCTGACTTTGTTAGATAGTTTTAACTTAGCTCTCATAGTTCTTTCATAGTTTCCTTAGCTTTATCTTGTATTTAGAATTACCCATTGAAGATTTGAAGATCTAAGTTCTAAATTCATGTTTTCCTAATCCTTTTGTTACTTTGTAAGTTAATATGTCTAATTACTTGCTTTTTACTTCTTCTTTTGCTATGGGTAACTAAACTCAGATCTACAATGGGGTATTACAAAATAAAGAGGAAGAAGAGTCCACTTTCAAAAATATGACCAATATGGTGAGTGCTCATATAGAGTCATTCCAAAGACTTGATCACCATATGAGTCGCATTCTTGACCGAGATAAATAGTTAACCATTGATTTTGATGATGCTTATGTAAGTGATGAAGAAGACTATTTCGCTTATAGTTCAGTAGCTACAACATGGAGTGGTAAAATATTGCACTCGGGTCTTGACATTTATATGGAAAAGAAGACTATAAAGGAAGATGAAGCAAGTCCCTACTATGTAGCACATGAGGAGGTGGTGATTGATACCTATAATAAGGAAGAGGATAAGGAGAAATAGGTGGAGGCTTCTATACTTCTACCAAAACTCTTTATTCCTCATCCTCCTTTCCCTTAAAGGTTGATGAAGAAGAATGATAACACAATAATGGCTAAGTACCTTGACATGTTAAGGCAACTGTCATTGACTATTCCCTTCATTAAAGCTCTCAAAGAAATGCCATCATTTGTAAAATATCTCAAGGATCTAGTGACAAAGAAGAGAATACCAAAAGATGAGGTGGACATATCACACACAGAGACAGTGACATTGTTTTAGGCACAATAGTGGAGAAAAAAAGGTTATCTTGGAGCTTTCACTATTCCATGCATGGTGGGACTTAAAATTTTCACCAAAGATTTGTGTAACAATGGGGCCAGCATCAACTTAATGCCCCTTTCTATCTTCAAAAGTGGTGGACTAGGCTTCCCTCAACCTACTAGCATGACACTACATATGGCAGACCGGTCAATTAAAAGATCGGTACGGATTATTAATGATGTATTGGTGTAAGTTAGAAGGTTCATGCTCCCATCCAATTTTGTTATTCTTGACTATGTTGTTTATGATGAGGTGCCTATTATATTGGGGAAACCATTCCTTGCTACTGGAAAGGCAACAATGGATTTGGAATGAAATGAGATCAAGTTCCGAGTAAATGATGATGAATTCATACTTAGAGTAGATAGTGGAATGAAATTTCCCCAGGAGATTGCATGTATATCTGTACTTGATGAGCTAGATGATATGGAGGGAGCACAAGGCCCAAGTGTGGTAGAAGGTGACTTGGATAAAATCTTGGCTACTATTTTGGGAACTTATAATCCAACTAATGATGCAGAAGGTTATGAGGAAGTGGTGAACTTGCTTGAAGGGATTGGATAATATCCCCACAAACCAAGGAAACTTTCACTTGACCGTGAAAATCTATCAACTCCCCTGGTTAAGACTTTCATTGAAGAGCCCCCAAAGTTAGAGTTCAAGTCATTACTGGCCTATTTGTGCTACAAATTCTTAGGACCTAGGAAAACATTGCCAGTTATATGTCTTCTGTAATACCCCAGAAGTCCCTAAGACTAGGCTAGGGATTAGAAGAGAGATCAGCAGAAAAGTTGGAAAAATATCATAGAATGACTCGTGGTACCAGTCGTAGGTTTGTCCCATAGAACATAGGATGGAACCGTTGACTGGTATAGGGTTGATCAGGGAAAAGGGTACGGTCGTGGGGTACGATTCATCATGGGATACCATTGGTCGTGGTAGGCAATCATTGGAAGTTGGAGGAGTCGAACTGGTGAACTACGAGAGCAGGCAATGAGTCGTTGGATGGGGGCACGACTCGTGGTAAAAAGTCATGGCATGTAAGGTAGGTCTCAAGTAAGAATCAAACAACCGGAGGTACAACTCGTCGGAAGTACCTATGAGCCGTTGGTTGTGCCCGTGGAAAAACTCCAGAATGGTGATGGTTCGAGGACAGTGGCCACAATGGAAGGAAGCAATGGATCGTTCTGATGAGTAACCACTCATCCTGTCTAACCATTATTTGAAGGAACTGAACTGAGGCAAGCATGGATGTTAGTAACGAGTGATACCATCCTATCAAAGGACGACTTGTGGTGAGGGTCGTGGTACCTGGCAGCAGTGCCCATTTTTCAAAAATTTCAGTAAGGGCATTTTATCATTATTAAGCTCGAAGATCCTAAAGTACGTCATTTCAAATATGGAAAAGAGTGTATTAAGGATATTATTCACCCTAGATCACCCATTACTCCCCTAACACTCTAAATTGAGAAATCAATTCTCTCAAATCTATTAAGGATTTTCCTAGGGTTTTTCCTTTAATTCTCAAAGAATCAAGTGGAGTTCATCCTTTTCAACTGGGGATTCATTTATTTAGGTATGTGGGTAGATTCAATGGGGTTCCCTCTCAATCCCCTGTTCTTTCTTTATAAAATTATGATAACCCAATTCCCCAAAGTCTATAAATTCAAAAATCATGATTTTATGATTGGGTTTTAAAAATTTTTCATAATTTCTTTATGGTAAAGCTGATTTGATATAAAAATATGATTTCTAGGATAGTGTTTATGATGATTTATTCAAGTATTTTATGAAATTAAAATATCTCATAATCTAAGCATGATAATGAAATTTTAGGGTTTGAATTCCCTTCATGAATTCCTTCGATTTACTTATGAATTTTAATCTTCCAAGTACTAATTCAAGATTTATATTCAATAATGCATGATTTCCTTCAAGTTTACTCTATGAAACTATGATTCGAATTGCGAGGATTATTATTAAGTATTCATGATGACTCTTCATCTTTTCTCACGATTATGATTGTGGCCGACTCACGGCTCTATTACATGACTAGTTCATGTATTTCAAGCATGCTTATGATTATTATGATTTAAACTAGCTCATGAATCTCATGTATGTTTTCCCTATTATAATAGGAGAACTATATATGTTTTGGGAGTAGTATTTAACACCGAGTAGATTCGGGGTCCAAGCATACCCCGAGTCTCAAAACTACGTGCCGACGTAGCCATGATAGGACCTCCCTTGAGACTGTTTCCTTATGCTCGTATGGGTCTTTTATGAATGATCACACCTCTTTTCATGGTTTTACACTTGGCAAGGTACGAACACCCTCCCGGCTAGGGGTTTACAGGTCGGGCTCCATGTGTGCTCATGTGGAGTATGTCGGTTATAAGAATCTCCCATTGTTCATTATGTTTTATGTATGATCATGATTACGATACTTTGGCTCAAGTTATGCTTTTACAAGGTTTCTATTATGATTATGATTATGATTATGACTGGTTTGTGCACGGTTTTGAAAACCTTAACCCTCCTGTTTATGTCATGATTATCATTGCATGTTTTAAAACTATCCTACTTTTATGAACTCTTATGTGTTTTAAATTGTATATATTTTACTTAACCCGCATACTCAATATATTTCAACTACTGACCACATACTCTATGTTGTATCATCTCATGATAAGGTCTGAGAGATTAGGTTCAGTCTCGCCCTTAGTCGCACTCGCTCCAGTCCAGTCAGCCTACTCTCTTTGGTGAGTCCTCATCTATTGAGGACATGCAGTTAGACTTGTTGTTATGTTTATCTTTCATTTTTCGTACTTAGAGAGCTAGTGGGGGTGTTGTCCTGTTACACCCCGTAAGATTCCCGGCACCTATATGGCCTATTCGCGCGTTGGTTAAGCATATTTGAAAGCCATACGTGCTAGAAAAAAAGGCCCGGGAAAAGATCAGACGGGAAAACTATCGGACCATCACGGAAGGAGCCGGGGCAGAGCCCCTCCGCGATGGCACCGTGTCACGGAGGCGGGGCCACTGCGTTGGCTCCGTGACACGTTGGGCCTGT